>CM060958.1:22884810-23192310 GCA_030765055.1 Mantis religiosa
ACAGTTTTTTTCTCTCTTGTTTCACATTGTTAAGTAGATAATAGGAGCCAACTTGGTTTTCCTTACATATTATTATATAGTTCATAAAGATTCAATTAGTTAACAAGCATCTGTAAAGCATGTACTGCTGATCGATCATTGAATAAATTAAAAAAAATTACATCATATCACTTACATGTGCGTCATCTCATGACCTACTGAATTTTAACAATTTCCTTTGTTATTCATATTAACATATCCATATCGATTCTTAAACCACATATTTAAATAGTTTTCAACTCTGGGTTATAAACCAAAACAACCGTGATACCCTTAGATAAAGTAGAGGTGTGGAGTAGGGTATGTTCTATTTACGTCCGGAAGCTGGTTCACATACATGATCTAGCTCTATTTGTTTGACTGCCAGTCAGGGCAATCATTGTTTCACGAAATTTAGAAAATAGATATGATGTAGTGTATTGGCACGATTTTCTGCATCAGTGAAATGTAGGTGTCTCTAAAATCAAAAGAAAAAAAAGAAAATTTTTATTTTATATATAGGTAAACAGTATTAAAATCCAAAGAAAATGCCCGCCTTGGTAGCGTGACTGCCTCACGTTCAACAGGTCCCGAGTTCGAATCTCGGTCACGGTGAGTTACCTGGATAAGGTTTTTCCAGGGTTTTCCCTTATCCTTCAAGACGAATGTCGGGTAGCTCTAAGCTCCATGGACCCTGGACTCATTTGAACATCATTTCACTCACTTCATTCACCGTCCGATATGACTTAACGTCGGAGGACGTAAATTACAGAAAAAAAAAATCCGAAGAGAATTGAAAAAGCAGTAAGTTTATTTGTTGTTATATACAAAAAAATTGTAAGATGAAACGAAATTAATTATGTAACTAATGTTGCCATCATTGTGAACCATAACCTGCTATAAAAGAGATGCTATGGGCAACGCATTATTATCGGAGCTTAGATTATTTACATAGATATCGTAGAAGATACCGAGCGGGATGGCTCAGGCGGTTTCGTCTGTGGCTCGCATTCGGGAGGTCCAGGTTCGATTCCCGTGGTCAATCTACCTGACCCATGGATTTTTTCGGTGTTTTCCCGGGTCGCTAGGCGAATGCTGGGTAGCTTAATTACATTCCCCGAATTTCCTGTCCCTCCAATTCATCTCCATTATAATTTCACATCATCTCTCATCTGGTGGTCTCTTTCAGGGTAGAAGTGTCGGCGGGTGTCTTGGCGGTGCATGGCAGGATGATTTACTCTGAGGAAAACTACTTCCTCCTCCGGTAGGTTGGTTGCCGGTCTCCGCTCCTCTGCTGCGACCATTTCGTGACTGTCAGCCAGGGACCTTTGGGGCTCGGCTGTTGGGCTCGTTGCCGTCCCGCAGTAGGGAAGCGTGTCCGTTGTCCTGTGCAGGTGCTGCGGACCCTTAGCACTCGTGGTACCTCTGACGTTACTAGAGGAACCTCGGGCCGAACTGCCGAGCCCCTCACGTCGGGGAGTTGTTCGGATTGGGTTGGACTCGAGGGTGAAGGGGTTCCCGATACCCGTGGTAAATCGGGTACGTCTCCGGACGGGGTTGAGGGAAGACATATATTCCCGCGTACTAGCCTGCATAGCTAGTAGAAGGTGTGCTAGATCACCAGGCGGCCTTACCGAGGTTGATCCGTAGCCTTCCCCTTTAGGGTTGATGCGCGTAAGTGGCGTATCCACTTACATCCCGTCTTGGGTTTTCGGACCAGATAGGGGGGCTGGTTAGTCTCTAGGTCTTGCCCTATGGAAAGCCCCACGGAGGCGCTGGGCGACCTTCGAGGACAGCTCGGTAACTCCCTGGTTTTGAGAGGGAGGTCGGTCTCACCTTGTAAAGGCTGCCCTTGTAGATACCCTCGCATATATATGGGGACCCTGCTCTCTGTAGTCGTAGCTCCTTGGGTTGGCCGCCCTCTGTCTCCTTCACCTCATCCTTCCTCCCGGGGGTGCCCCCCCACTTGGGGGCATAAGAACAATGGGCCCAGCATGGTGACCTACGTACCGAATTCCCTCCGTAATATAATCCTAATGCTATCGTAGAAGATATATGAAATGTTCGACATTATAATGAATTATTGCTGATTGAAGGATTTAGTAAATAACATCATGCCTTATTTTAAATATTGTGTTCTAGTTTAATTTTCTAATTATTATTATTACAATAGAGTTAATATGTGTTTTTTGATATGAATAGGAAATTGCTATTAAAGGAAAACTGAATTTTGGCGCCCAGTGTTTTGATTTCCAGTTGTATATTGACTATTACATAGTATTAATATACAAAGTAATTCTTCTATTCTCGCTACGCTACTCACGACGTATCTACTTTAAAAAAATGACAAATTATGCAAGAAGGTTTCGGCATGTGAAAACAACATTCAAATGTTTATTTGGAGTAACAGACTTTTATAGTAAAAACAAAGGAAAGCGGAACTGAATAAGTATTACAAATTTGTGATATGGATGTAACATATTAGAATTGTAAATTTAGTATTTACAAGCCTTAAGATCTTTGCGTACTAATTGTATAAATAGGTATATATAAACAGAAGCATGTTTATTCAATAAATAACATTAATGATGATGAGAACTAATAACACAGGCAGCGGTATCACAGATGTTATTCTAACCACTGTGTGACCATTTTTCCCACAGCGGTCGTGGCCACACCGCGGAACGAAACAGATGAACATCGCCGATCCACCTCTCGTTCATTCAAAGACCAAATAGCAGTAATTATTGAGACAGAATTTTAATTCAAATGCATATATTTTTTGTCTCTCCTGTTTGAAAGAATGTTTATTTGGCATGTGAGTTAATTACTAAAGTTCCAACAATTAAAACAATGTTTATGTTACATGTAGCAGAAACTTGTTTTGTGGTTATACATAGTATTTTAGCAGTACGTAAATTATGTTGTGCGTTTGCTTATATAGAAGATTTAAAAAGGTTGGTGGGAGAATATATGGATTATTATAGTCAGTTTGAGAGAGAAGGACTAGCTTGGATGCGGTCAGGAGTTTAAAAGGTTTTAGAGAAAATAGAAAGAATGGTATGTTATGCGGGAGGAGCCAAAGGAAATATAGCGTTGTTTATTGGAATGTGATGGGGTAAAGGAATGGAGGGAAGGTATATGGAAAGCAAAATGGGACAATGACCCACGAGAATTGTTGCAATTAAAATGTTGACAGATTCAGAGACACAAAAAGTAAAGAAGATTGAAGAGTATTTAAAAGAGTAAGACAGCAATAGATTAGGGAGTCAGAAAGGAGAGAGAAAAATATAATAATGAAAACTAGAAGGTGGTGGTCCATTATCCAAATAACCATGGAAAATGAAATGTGTAGTGTTTAACGCTCGCTTTTACTACATACGGCACCGCAGGCGATGACACTGATGATACATGAGATGAAGATGGAGCATCGGTGGAATGAGATGGCGGGGAAACCGGAGGTCCCGGAGAAAACCCGCCCCAGCACCGTGTTGTCCATCACAAATCTCACTTTGCGGTCGCCTGGGATGGAACCCGGGCCGCCTTGGTGAGAGCCAAGCGGCCTAAACACTGAGCCACGGCGCGACCAAATAACCATGGAGTTGAGTGTAATGAACTCATATATGGGTAGGTATTAGATTTATTAAGTTTATGTAAAAACCTTTGTTATATATTGCACATATGTTATACACTTATATGAAATTATGTAGATTAATACTATGTTATATATTGTCGCGTCTGGCGGCCGACAGAGACAGTGCAGCGCGGAGATATGGGACAGGTAGTGCCAGGCGGAGATAAAGAGCTTGCCGTAACAGATAAAGGTAGCACGGACATAAAAGGAAACAGATAAAGTTAGATAATTAGAAGGTTCTAGTGCTGTCTTGTGTGTTACAGAAAATATCGATAATTTCTCGAACAGTGAGCGGAGCAAGATGCAGAGGAACATGGAGAACAATTGGAAGTTGACTACAAAATTAAGACAGTTGACATTCCAAGTTGACTCAGTGATAGCGAAATTAATATAATCAAAGTGACAGTGAAATCAACTCAAATCAAACACTACACAACCTAACGCGCAGTAGCTCACCGCGTTAGTGAAACAGAGCTACCCTCTAGCAGGAGGCCTTTATCCTTCAAAGGACACATTAGGCTATTATTATTATTATTATTATTATTATTATTATTATTATTATTATTATTATTATTATTATTATTATTATTATTATTATTATTATTATTATTATTATTATTATTATTATTATAAATTATTCATTCATGCATATTTGTTTCGCATGTACTGTGCGATCCATATAAACCTGAACCATTTCAATAGGCCATAACCTTTGAGCCAATAATGGGACGCACGTACAACTTTGGGAGAATATAATACCTAACTGGAAGATTACATTACACTATTTACATCTCAGAGAAAATGTTGCAAGTGTCCTCCACCAGCATCTATACATGTTTGCACTCGTCTCACCATATTCTCTGAAGTTTTACGGAGAATATCCTCTCCAATGTTATTTATTTCGGTTCGAATGGATTCTTTGAGAACATCAATTGTCCGTGGTCTATTCTTGTACACTCTATTTTTTAGATACCCCCACAAGAACAACTCCGCTGAGGTTAGGTCAGGGGATTTGGGAAGCCACAGACCTTTTGAGATTATTCGATTATTATCAAAGAAGCTGGTTACAAGTTCCAAGGTGTCATTAGATGTATGGCACGTTGCTCTATCTTGCTGGAAATAACCTTCTCTCAATTAGATATCATCCAGCTGCTCCACAAATGTCTTAAAGATAGCCATATAAACTTCAGTGTCTACAGTCATATCAAAGAAAATGGGACCAACGATCCATCTGTCATTCAGCGAGTCTTGTAACTTTACGATAAGGGTTTCTTGGCAAAAAGCAAGAAACCCTTATTTCTTAGTAACTTTTAGCATTTATAGCGAATCTATTCTAATTTATACGGACATTCAACCCTTTTAGGAGTTATAGAAATGTAATTCCTCTAGGAGTACCATCGTTCTTCAGTTGTAACTTGAAAGGGAACGCGCGTGCATTTAACTGCAAGGAAGTTCTTAAGAAAGGTTCTAGGTTTCTTCCTAGTCCAGGGTTGCATGTAACTTTGGTCTCAGACTGCTTCGTTTCTCTCTCCCTTTATTTCTTATTACTTTCCCTTCGTGTACAGAACTTCACAGAAGACACACATTCCCCTACGTACCGTTGCTATGATTAATGTTACCTCGCTTGCATACAACGCTGTCATCCTAAATATCACTGCATCCGTCAATTTCCTGACCAAGAGTGTCTCCCGATGACTATCGAAGTGTTTTCGGGTTTTCCATTTAACTGTAAATTACCTCCCCCTTTTGAGGTTATTGACCAACCCTTTCTACCTGTCTTTGCTTGTCACTCGGTCAAGCCTCCACAGATACCACCTTTTCGTTGTCTCCAATTTGTGAGAGACATTTTATCCAGTGGCGTGTTGCGGGTAAAGTCTGTTTAGTTAACTGGTGTGCACGTCGGCCGCTGCTTTTGACGAACCCTTATAATCGTTTTACAACACAGACCCTCCTTCTCCCAGACCTTTCTGCAAGGTTGCCACCTTTCTTGATACGTCATGAGTATCGTACGAGGTTTCGTCTAAATAAATTATATTAAGTCCAATACTGCAAAACTTCCTTAGTTTTGACAAATATATATTTATATATATCGCCAAGCTACAATTCTACTGGATTCCATAATAACCCTTATCTTATTCAAAGTGCGGTATTTGAAGCCCAGATCCTTTAGGAGACCACGCAAAGTGCAGTGCCCATAAGCAAAACCATAATATTCTTGCAAATGTGCAACCAATTCGTCAAAGGTGGGCACTCCCCTTTTTGCGTAGAATCTATAAATTTCTCGACGAATTAAATCGCATGTGAAATTATCTACTTTAGAGAAGCGTTTCCTTTTGTTTTCACTCTTGATCGGCGTCTTTGGTATTCCTTTCGTCACAATATTTCTTTCTGTATTTCTGTGAATACCCAGAATTTATCATCAGGTTCATTGCACGACCCTTTACCAAGATTATTTGTCAGCATATATTTATATGTGTTCAAAACAAGCGCTTGAACTTGTTTAGAAACAGTTCCCGTTATAACTTTGTTTTTTGAGGCTTTTCCAGTAATATAACTCGGCCCAGTCATTCACACTATTGTCATCACTTTGATTATTTTCACTTGACTGAAAGTTATCTACTACTTGATTTGCAGTTACCACTGCATTTCCCTCCCACGGTCTCCACATCGTGACACACAATGAATTTCTGCACGTAATGAAACAGATCAACTGAAAGTTGGAACTTTGGCAACTGAGACTCCACGTGGAGTAGACATGCGACTGTAACTTCGAGAAAATCAGGGTTGCTATTGGTCCTCAGCGATAGTGTTCCATTTCTGAAGTGTGGAGATAGATTTATGACGGTCATTATTGGGCGGGAGAGTAGTTTCCTTTGAGGGGCAAACTGCACTCCCGTTCACTAGACAGACTTTAATGGTGAAGGTGTTATTTTCGTATAATCTTGTCAAATGGTAAAAGTATGCTAAGGTAAGGTGGACAGAAGAGCTTTCCGCCCTTTGCCATGCTGTCTTTTATAGCTGTACCCCATGAGAAAGAAGTTAGGCGAGATGCCGATCCAGGAGCAGCGACAAAGCAGAGGGCAGGGTCCCTACCACTTACAGATCGAAACTCACCAATGTCGTCTAGTGGCTGCCTCACCCCTGGAGAACAAAGGTTTACAGAACACAGCACCCTGTCAACCGTGAAAGGATCAAGCGGTTGAAGGGTGATTCGATTCGAATGCAGAACACTGACGCTTCTGCTGAACCATCTCTGGTTGTAATCATGCCAGAAGTAAAGTGAGCTTGAAGTACAAATGTTCTTTATCAATTTCTATATCTTGAGAGCACAATACACGTTTTGGAGAAGTTAGTATGGAGACGTTTTCCTAGGTAATCATGTCCTGTAGTAAGCCTTATCATGGCAACAGCAGAATGACGTGCCAGTTCGAGAATTACAATAGGATCTTCTAGAAGTATTTTCATATTTCGGTTACCAATTTTTTCAGTTAGTCCAGATTTGTAATTATCATTAATTTTTTTTCTTTATAATTCATTTAATGAATTCATATGAAAAGGCTTTTGTTTCTTTTTGTTTAATTTTACTTTTTTTCTAATATATCAGTCCTTTCATTCCCTGAACTCCACAGTGGACCAAATCCATTGCAAAACTACATATTTTCCAAGTTTTTTAATGGTATCATTCTATTTTGTATTTATAGATTTGTTTCCCCCATTTTTGGATAGGATATGGATGCTACAGCCTGAAATGCTGTTTAAAGTCTGACAAAATAATATTCTACATCGTTGTAGACAATAATAAGAACGTTTTGGAACCAACAATTCACCATCAAGATTTGTAGTATGTTTGTAGAAAGAGAAGAATTCGCACGCTTCACCAGCTCGCTCCATGTTCATTTAAGAGAGAGCCATTTGTATAAATATGTGTCAAGTTTACAGAGGGGTAATTTGTATGTAAGCCTTAGCCATGACTGGAGGAGTTTCTCTTTTAATAATAAAATTAGATACATTTAGATCAGTGCTGAAATTATAAATTGGATTGATACTATATATTATGTTCTCTTTGTGTTTTGGTATTTCAAATTTCTCTATTAATTTTGCTACTTGTATAAATCCAATTTGAGTTTTCATAGTTGGTTAGATGTTTGCTATTTTGCCCATTTATCTGAATTGGGGAGCCTTTCTGATTGACAAGTAATGCTTGTTGTTCATGTTCTGTTATTAAAAAAAATTGCTAGAAAAATGTTCATCTTAAGGGTAGTGGCTGATCTTTTTAACCCTTAGTTTCGTCTCGTTGACGAAAACCTGAACTTAAATTGAGTAGAATAGAATTGAATTTATTTATATAGCTTGCTGTTTGCAATATGTTATACGCATTACTTACATATTTTACATTAATCTAGATGTATAAATTACATGGTGTACACTAGCTACCTCAGCTTGCTTGGCGCCCAGGCCTTCTGGCATTGCTGGGTAGCACAGCATCCACTCCATCTTCTAATCTAATTTCCTATCTGTCTTTCCTTGTTATCCAAGCATTTTTTCTTTTCCACTATTTACCATCCATATTTCTACGAGCGCTGTTCAATAAAGAATAATAATAATTCTTTTTACGGTCATAATTTTTCGCACTAAAATTCAATTTTATTATATTCTGTTAGCTTAACGTGAAGCAAACACGCCGTAGTAGTTTTATTGTTGGTACTCCTGGTTCCCGCCTGTGACAACCAGCCAAGTAGACATGTTCAGTATCGAATACCGCTGCAGTGGAGGTAACATGCGAGGAACAATATGCGGCTTTGAAATTCTGCTTTCGTCTCAACAAATCTTCAGCTGAGGCCTATACAATGTTACAGGAGGTCTATGGAGAGTCTGTTCTTCCCTACAGCACAGCTCGAAGATGGTTTAAAATGTTTAAAGAGGGGAGACAATCAATTTCAAAGGAAGGTAGATCCGGTCCTCCAGTCATTACACTTACGGAAGAAAACATCAACACTGCTGCTGCCATTGTGAGAGAGGATCGACGAATTACCTTAAGATCACTAACTGAAATACTGAACACTTCATTGGGTGTCACCCACACGTTGGTCACAGAAACATTACATATGAGACGTGTTTGTGCTCGATGTGTTCCAAGACTGTTGATTCCCGAGCAAAAGGACATTTGCTTGCACGTCTGCATGCAGTTAAGGTTGATGTTAGAGGAAGATCCGGAGTTTCTTTCAAACGTAATCACTGCTGATGAAACTTGGCTACATCATTTTGATCCTGAGAGCAAACAGCTAAGCTCAGTGTGGAAATCTCCTTCATCACCAACCCCCAAAAAGCAAAAGTGGTTGCTTCTGCTGGGAAAGAAGCTATGATCATCTCATTCTTTGATATTCATGGAATGGTTTATCAGCATGTTGTACCTGCACACACATCAGTAACTGGACAGTACTACAGGGAAGACCTGAAAACATTGCAAGTCCATATCAGGTGCAAAAGACCACATTTTGTGAAGCAGGCTGGATGCTGCACCACGATAATGCGCGGCCGCATATTGCCAATGTTGTTGCTGAATATCTTGCAAAAATCAATGTGAAGTGCATCCCTCACCGTCCATATAGTCCGGATTTAGCCCCAATGCGACTTTTTTCTATTCCCTAACTTGAAGAAACGCCTTCGTGGGAGGCATTATCCATCATCAGAAGCAGTGGTGAAGGCTGCGGAGGCGATTTTGAAGGATCTCTCAAAAATGGTTTCCAGCATGTCTTTGAAGACTGGCAGAAACGCTGGGACAAGTGCACCGCCTTCAGGGGAGACTATTTTGAGAAGGACCATCAAAATTATGAGGATGAATAATGGTACATTGTAATAAAAAAATTGTGATCATTCTTTATTGAACAATCCCCGTATTTTTACTTTTATTTTTCCTCGTCACCATTCTTATAGCTATCATCTCGCTTCGCCTCTTTTCCCATTTCTGTCAGTAATCAGCTGTACTGTACTTTCTGTTTCTCCACTTAATTCACATGTTCCTATATTGCCTCCTCTTAGTCCTCTTAAGTAGGTACATTGATCCCGTTGTTATCCAAGCCAATCCTTCCCTCTCCTGTCCGTTACAAAGGTCTACAAATCTTTCTCTTCCCCTTTCTCGTTTTATTATACTATAAAAATTTCAGAACCTAAAAACTAGGTTGAATAAGAAACATTTGTTTTCCCAGACTGACAGATAGACACACATACTATTTTTATTTATTTTTTATTTATTTATTTTGAAATCTCGGTACCGATTTTTGGGTAGAGGATAATACTTTCTTTCGTAACTTTGAATGCGTAAGAGATAAATTAATAAGCTTTCTTAAGAAATTACAGAAGATAGAAAAATAAATGATAGTGGACAGAGAAAACGGTGTGAATGTAAGATGCTCAGAGGCATGTAAACATGGAGCTTTTAAAATCATCATGACATTTTGGTGTGAAGTACAGTAATTGTGCCATAGAAAGTAGAAGTGGGAGGTAAATATTCTCAGACATGTGTCTGAGTAGTAAAACAGAAGAATAATGTAGAGTCCTCGGTCCCCTTAACCTAATTTTCAGTGGTCTCCCCCCTCCTCCAGTTTATTATCAGCGCAGGGATCTGTCTGTTGACTCTTGAACGCCAGCAGCGAGGAGGAGGTATTAACAAACCCATACAAGTCTCGTGAATACTGCGTGCTGGGGTTGTTATGTGAAGTGGAAAGGGTTGCATCTGCATTACCTAGGCTTCTACTCACAGTTGCGTGCGAGACGCTCGAGCCATCACACAGGGTTCTATGGACCAGCCAGTTGTGTTGTGTGTTTGTGTCTGTACACAAGGAGAAGGGGAATCGCCATTCACAAAACTCGACCGTAAGCTCCTCTTCCAGTAGAAACTATTTTATTAATGTATCAAGTGACAAATTCGAGATGAAAAGGCACACCAGTGCTCATTTCGTTTTATCTCGATGTGCAGTTGTTTTTTCCTATAGCTGTCAAATGTGCTATCTCGTAGATCGTTTTAATGTCGCCCTTCGTTTGTTCGGTGGCTTGCGGAAAGTAAAATGAGCTATTAGATATTCATTAGGTACTATAACATTTGTTTACTTCCTCTACCATATATTTGGTGCAGAAATACGCTTAAGAGAATATGTCGAGTGTTTGTGTGTGCTATATATTTGTAAACGAAAGGCGGATAAATACCCAACATCTTTCAAGGATACAAGGTGAAGATTTTTATTTTTTATTAAATTTATATTATCCAACGTTAAATCACATCGGACGATGAATGCAGTGATGGTCAAACGAGTCCAGGGTCCATAGAGCTTAAGTTACCAGATATTCATCTTTCAGGATAAGGGAAAACCTCCAATGTTAAGTCATATAAGACGATGAATGAAATGATGTTCAAATGAGTCCAGGGTACTTAGAGCTTAGAGTTACCAGACATTCATCTTTCAGAATAAGGGAAAACCTCCAATGTTAAGTCATATAAGACGATGAATGAAATGTTGTTCAAATGAGTCCAGGGTACATAGAGCTTAGAGTTACCAGACATTCATCTTTCAGGATAAGGGAAAACCTTCAATGTGAAGTCATATCAGACGATGAATGAAATGATGTTCAAATGAGTACAGGTTACATAGATCTTAGAGTTACCAGACATTTATCTTTCAGGATAAGGGAAAACCTCCAATGTTAAGTCATATCAGACGATGAATGAAATGAAGTTCAAATGGGTACTGGGTACATAGAGCTTAGAGTTACCAGACATTCATCTTTCAGGATAAGGGAAAACCTCCAACGTTAAGTCATATCAGACGATGAATGAAATGAAGTTCAAATGGGTACAGGGTACATAGAGCTTAGAGTTACCAGATGTTCATCTTTCAGAATAAGGGGAAAATACCCGAAAAACTCGTATGCATAAGTGATAAGTCACCCTGACCGAGATTCGAACTTCGGACCCCTTGAACGTAAGGTAGACGCGCTACCACCTATCCTACAGAGGCGGGTGGAAGACGAAGGTTTTAACGAAATTTTTCTCACCCAAATGGACTTTTAAAAATGTATTTTTTACATTCTCAAAAATACTTTAGAAGTTTGGATACATTTTTATGTATTTGAGATGTTAACGTGTCAAAGTCTGTATTCTAAATTTTCTGTCAAAGCCCGTGAGGTTCCATTTGGCCTTCAAAAATTGACGAAATTTGTGTCAATTTTTTTTCATAGCTTTAGCCGTTTACGAAGTATTCAAAGTTCAAGCTGAATGTAAGGTCTTTTCTAAACGCCACCTAACTTAATGTGACATACTTTCAAAGAAAGTATATCTTAAGGTGACATAGAAAATTTAGTTTTTTTTATGAACAATATATGACAAATAGATGTGTATTTGTTATTGATAGAGCATGTCAGCATTTTTCGAGAAGTATAAACTGTTATGTGTAATTTTTTCTACCACGTATGTGTGGTGCATAAAGGAAGTGTTATAACCTATTCAAAAATTCAAAGAGTCGTTTCACCCAAAATATACCCTAAACTATTCATTTACGATAACCAAAATGAAAAGTTGAACACCTAACGAAAATCTATCAAAAGTACAAACAAAGGTTTTAGTCCAATGTCTTCCAACAAAAACAATAATTCAAGTAGAAAAACGAATTTGATTAAAATTATTTATATTTAAAACTGTCCCTCGATTAAAAGTCTGTCGATTTCTTTTCATTCAGAATGAATTTTCATTAAGCGTATATTACTGGTAAGCCATAGAAATATATAATAATGTCTAATCTTTTGTAACTTTAATCGTTTTTCTAGAAATTAGTTCTGTTTGTTTGGATTTGTCAGAGGGTGCACATACCAATCACCACTCGTTTGTTTTTCCTGATATAAAGAGTTGAATCCAGTAAATAGTGACCCACTTATAGTAAGTTTTCTGTGTCCTTGTTCTGTAATGAAATATTTTAGGAAAAATCTCGAATAAATAGGAAAATACACAAACATTTTCACTGTTCATAATATTGGTGTGATTATGTTTGTTTTGAATCGGAAATGCATGCATTCCACCAGAAAGACGCTCGTGATTACGTAAGAAGCATCATCCAGCTGGCGGACACACACACACAGTGAACACAAGGGTTATGTGACTGTGACCCGGATGTTTGTTCGTCACACATGTTGCGGTGTGCTCCCCAGGCATTTATATATGTTGATATTATAAACAGAGGAAATATATATGCATGTATATGCTTTGAAATCCCTGTTTTTTTGACTAATGCAGAGCTTAAATATCTAATTTCAATACATAATTTACTAAAAGGATTTACAAAACCTATGTACTTGAATCAAACACATTAGAGTTATGAAAGTACCTCCTTTGTTAAGAACGTCATGGTTGAGAAAATATTTATTTTTTATTTATTTATTTTTGTAATTTACGTCCTTTAACTTTTTAAGTCATATCGGACGATGAATGGGATGGGTGAAATGATGCTCAAATGGACCCAGGATCCATGGAGCTTAGAGTTACCCGACATTCATATTTAGAATAAGGGAAAACCCCGGAAAAACCTTATCCAGGTAACTCACCGTGACCGAGATTCGAACTCAGGACCTTTTGAACGTGAGGCAAACACGCTACTATCCACGCTACCATCCACGCTACCGAGGCGGGCAAATATTTATTACTCCACACAAAATGTATGTAAATGCATTTCGTTCCAAGCAATATAATTATAGAAGGTTATGATTTAGCAATAATTAACAAACACGAAACAAAAGAGAATCGAGTGTTTCTACTGCGATACCAGTGCCACAAAATTTTAATACATGCCTCGGCAGCGTAGATGGTAGCATGTTTGCCTCACGTTCAAGAGGTCCCGAGTTCGAATCTCGGCCAGGTTGAATTACCTGGATAAGGTTTTTTTCAGGTTTCTTTCCCTTATCCTGAAATACTTTTTTTTTTTTTTTGTAATTTAGGTCCTCCAACGTTAATGTGTATGTTTAACGCCCGCTTTTACTTCATACGGCACCGCAGGCGGTGACACTGATGATACATGAGATGAAGATGGAGCACCGGTGGAATGAGATGGCGGGGGAAACCGGAGATCCCGAAGAAAACCCGGCCACGCCGTGGCTCAGTGGTTAGACCGCTTGGCTCTCACCGAGGCGGCCCGGGTTCGATCCCAGGCGACCGCAAAGTGAGATTTGTGGTGGACAACACGACGTTGGGGCGGGTTTTCTCCGGGACCTCCGGTTTCCCCCGCCATCTCATTCCACCGGTGCTCCATCTTCATCTCATGTATCATCAGTGTCACCGCCTGCGGTGCCGTATGAAGTAAAAGCGGGCGTTAAACATACACATTCATTCCCGGAGAAAACCCGCCCCAGCGCCGTGTTGTCCACCACAAATCTCACTCTGCGGTCGCCTGGGATCGAACCCGGGCCGCCTTGGTCCTCCAACGTTAAGTCATATCGGACGGTGAATGAATTGGGTGAAATGATGCTCAAATGAGTCCAGGATCCAAGGAGCTTAGAGTTACCCGACATTCGTCTTGAAGGATAAGGGAAACCCCGGGAAAACCCTTATCCAGGTAACTCACCCTGACCAAGATTCGAACTCGGGACCTCTTGAACGCGAGGCAGACATGCTACCATCTACACTACGAAGGCGGGCTGAAAGACGAATGTCGGGTAACTCTAACCTCCATGGACCCTGGACACATTTGAGCATCATTTCATCCATTTCATTCACCGTCCGATATGACTTAACGTTGGAGGACGTAAAATTAAAAAACAAAACATTTATATAAGTTCTTTTGTTTAAATTTCCTTTCTGTGTTGTATTAATGTTCTATGGCTGGCTGTTTTGCATAAGTGTATAAAGAGAAGAATTGTTTAACATTAAAAATTAGTCAATAGGTATTTTATTTAACAGTTGAGAACTGTATTTTTCTTAATGGTAGCATATTATGTATCTACGAAGGAGGTTAGCCCGGTGGTCTTAGAGTCTAAGATCTTTAAATTCACTAGCTTCGTGTATATGTCTTACATATGTTAAGGGTTTCTGTAAATGTAAAAACGATGCAGTTTTTGTGACATTAAAAACTATGAACCCAAAGAGAAGGAAATAAGATTTAAAATTTCACCTAATGTGATTAAGCAGAAAAATAATTTGTCCATTCCGACCCCAGCAAACAGTACTTCGGAGGGCCGGGTTCGATTCCCATGGCAGCCCTAACTGACCCATGGGTTTATTCGGGGTTTTCCCGGGTCGCCAGGCGAATGCTGGGTTTCTTAATTACATCCATAGAATTTCCTTTGCCTCCATTTCATCTCCGTTATTTCATATAATCTTTCATTTGGTGTACTCTTTCAGGTAAAAAGTGTTGGCGGTGTATGGTAGGATGATTTGCTCTGAGTGAACCAATTCCTCCGGCAAGACAGTTGCCTGTCTCTGAATCCAGGTCTCATGGTGGGACTGTTTTCAAATCACAGTAGTGTGGGAGGTCCATTGTCCTGGCCTGCCGGAGGAAGTTTCCATCTAAGTAAAATGTAGGGACCCTGCCCTCTGCACTGACGTGGCTCCTTGGGACAGCCGCTCTCTGTCTCCCCTCGCCTCATCCTCCCTCAAGGGGATGTCCCTCTTGGAGTATAGGTACAATAGACCAAGTTTGGACCTCCGTGTCGAGGTCCCTTAGAAATAATTCAATTATAAACATACTTATAGGTTATGTAGAGTTTCTGGAACTTGGAAGACCATCGGAGAGAGGTTGAAGAAGTCAGGCATTTCGCCGGGTTTCCTATTCTTTTGCGTAACTATCAGAAGAACAGCACCTGTTACGAGTTAGACCCTACGGTCGTATCATTCAAGTTAAACCTGAAGTTTCTTCTAAAGTACAACAAAATTTCTGTTTCTATCCCAATTTTGAGATATGTACGTAAAGGAAAAGTTCTGCGCCGTGGCGTAGCGGGCTAAGGCAGCATGCCTTCTTCCCTGGCGCCAGAAAGCGGCCCAGGTTCGATCCCGCGCATGTGGTGGGGATTTTAGGTCCCGAGTATAGGACCGGTACCCACTCAGCATCGTGAGGAAAGTTAGGAGCTTACGCTAGGTAAGCGGCCCTGGTCACGAAAACCAACATTCCAACATGCCGAGATGCTGACCACATCTCCTCCCCGTATCGGTTGGATGATCGCCCATCTCTGCCGTACGTAAGTGGGCGTGAGGCCGGCAGTCGGGTTGGTAGGCCTTGGCCCTCTTACGGCTGTCGCGCCAACGGTTAACTTTTTAGTGTAAAGGAAAGGAAAACTAAATTTAGAATAGTTATTAAATGGAATTAACACTTTAGGGAATTGTAAATCCAACCATTTGTTAATGTTTACTTTGCTGTTTCCATTTATTCACGTGTAGCACATAGGAATGTGTATTCATGACATCCTGGGTCCGTCACTGTAGTGAGATGGTAGCGTGGTTAGACGTGGTTAGACTGCTCTACTGTGTTCAATCCCAGCGACTGCAAAGTGAGATTTTTGGTGGACAACACGGTGCTGGGCGGGTTTTCTTCGGAATCTCCGGTTTCCCCCGTCATCTCATTCCACCGGTACTCTATCTTCATCTCATGTATAAACAGTGTCATTGCCTGTGGTGCCGTATGTAGCAAAAGCGGGCGTTAAACACTACCCATTTCAAACGTTAGCGTGTCTGTTTCACTCTCAACATGTCCCGGGGTTTTCTCTTATTCTGAGAGATAAATATCAGGTAGTTAACTCTAAACTTTATGGACAACGAAGGATTGCCTCAGGTGGTATGGTCTGCGACGCGCATTCGGGAGGTCCGGTTTGATTCCCGCGCTAGACTTACCTGAACCATTGACTTTTTCGGAGATTAATTACATCGCTTGAATTTCCTATCCCTCCATTTAATCTCCATTATCATTTCACATCTTTCATCTGGTGGTCTCTTTCAGGGTAGAAGTGTCGGCAGGAGTCACGGCGGTGCATGGCAGGATGATAGTGTTGCATACCAGGGTTGCAAGGGGGGGGTGAAAGACTTACAAACCTAATCTACAACGGGGGTGTAGCTATTGAGATGGTAGAATAAAGGAAACATATAAGTCAAACTAAACTGAATAACTCTATTTCAAGGAAGCCTAGCATTTATACAGGGCACGCCCTGAATCTGGAACAGATCAGGGGTGCTTTGGTACTATTTAATGACATAATAACTTGATATAACTTTACCTTTGGCGATGTGTTGTTTGTATGGCTGGGCTGTCGAAAGATGTATGTGCTGCTAAGACCGGCTGGCTATCGTATTCGTAGTAGCACCTTTAAATAAACTTTTGTTGATTCTCACAGAGACCAACATAATGTCTCCGCTGACATTCCTGCGACGTTTTTCCCCCGAGGGCTAACTCTACCAAGCTTAAATAGGGGTCCTACGGAAAAGTCAATTCAGCGATTCCCACTAACTGTTAATTTTGCACCTACTTAACCTACTTAACAATTATTTCTTTTGATCAGCAGAACAGTTTAGGTCACATGTGAATTATTTCCTTAAGGGTATGTATGACTGAAATTTTCAAATTCTGAACTAATAATGCTAGCTTTTTCAAATTTGCACCATAGGTGTAGTATAATGTAAACATGTTACAACCTAAATTTAAACCATTTTTCACCAGCAGTTTAGAAATAATGATAAATTTTGTATGTTTTTTGTTACGTCACTAAAAAGTCCCTTGCGACAAAATATTTTGAATTTTGGTCTAATATTTTAACCCTATGTTCATAATGCACATACTTTTGAAATTGCTCTGGGTTTTTCTGTGTCTCCTTTAGTTTAGGTCACAAATTTTTTTTTAATTTACAAATACTCTTTTTTGTCTAAAAAACTGTAAGTTTTGTGTTTGAAAATTAAAAATATATGCTTCTATACATTTCACAATAAAACCTAGGGCAATTTTCATTCCTCATGATATTCTGAACCTGTGTAGGAAATTTCATGAATGTAGTACAAAAACTGCATCGCAAGGAGCATTTTACAGGAAGAAAAATGCTGAAAATATGAACATTGAGAAAACAGCGATTAAAGATTTGATTGCATAACTCACATTAAAATCCACCAGGCTGATAGGTTGGACCCTCAGATTTCTTTTTCCTCTGCTCTGTGCTGCTTTTTCCACCTTTTTCTTCTTTAGATGTTGCTTTTCTTCTGCACAACTTCGCTTCTTGCTTTGCAGGATACGAGTCTGATCTTGCTGCACTGAAGTTTTCCTTGCTGAGTCTACTACACTTTCACCTCTGATATTTTGCTGCAGCTCCAATGACTTAAGACTACCCATGTTAAACTCACTGATGCTTTTAATAACAGCAAGATCCAATTTTTGTTTTGATATGAAAACTTTCTTTGGGCACTTATTCCATATGACATGATGCAAAGATTCATTGGCATTCTGTGTTTTTCCTGTTTTGCAGAATTGAAAATTTAAGAACGGAAAACAGACAAAGAATGTGGATGTAGGCAAAAGAGGGCGTGACTCTGACAGAGTTTAAAGGCCACCGACATTTAAATAAGCATTTAAAAATGGCGTTCGGTGGCAAATTATGCATTTTTCACATTCGGGAATGTCTAAATTATTTTATAGAATTAAAATAAAAAAGTCGTTATTTTCACGATTTTCATGAAATTTCAGTCATACATACTCTTAAGCCAACAGTCCAAAGTACATGTCTCCGAACCGGCTGCTGGGACCACTTCCGAACCACAGTTGTCCTGGCCTACCAAGGGAGGTTTACATGTAAATAAAATGTCGGGACCCTGCCCTCTGCAGTATTGTGGCTCCTTGGGACGGCCGTCCTCTGTCCTCTCGCCTCATCCTTCCTCCCGGGGCCATAGCTACAATACATCATGACTGGTCGCAGTGCCGAATCCCCTCCATAGTAATCCTAATCCGAAACTCTTTGGATCCGGGGCTCATTGGAGCATCATTTCATCCATTTTATTCATTTATTGAATTAACTTTGGATGACGTTAACTACAAAACATGACATTACGTTGGGAGTGCTACAAGCTATTCTATCTCGCATTCGTAATTTATAATTTTTATATCAATAGAACTATTTACAGCGAAATTACCAAGAGCATAAACCCTGTCAAAGCATAACAGGCACGTCAGCAACAAGAATCACAACTTAAATAAAATGAGATGTAAACGCCTAGCTGGACCCTAGGAGAATCTTGTACCAAAATGACATAATCTTGCATTTATTTGAAATTTTTGTATAATTATTTCAAATTTGGAAATTAATTGTTCTTTCACACTGGCCGTGTGTAGGCTAAATTGTGGAAACGTAGAGTCAGAATGAAAAATGTAATGCCATAGTCGGGATTTGAACCACGGATCTTCTGGTTTCCGTCCAGCAGCTCTACCATTGAGCTACTATGTCCAACGTGCCGATATGACATTAAATTCTCCAACTGACTCGTATTTTCCCGGTAAACCTCTTAGGAGTTCTCATAAACACATGAGGCAACTACCTTAATGACGGCTTACTATGCTGTAAGTACTTTAAGACCCGGGCTTTATAGTAAACCACTAGGAGTTCTCATAAACACATGAGACAACTACCTTAATGACGACTTACTATGCTGTAAGTACTTTAAGGCCCGGGCTTTATAGTAAACCACTAGGAGTTCTCATAAACACAGGAGACAACTACCTTAATGGCGACTTACTATGCTGTAAGTACTTTAAGGCCCGGGCTATATAGTAAACCACTAGGAGTTCTCATAAACACATGAGACAACTACCTTAATGGCGACTTACTATGCTGTAAGTACTTTAAGGCCCGGGCTTTATAGTAAACCACTAGGAGTTCTCATAAATACATGAGACAACTACCTCAATGACGACTTACTATCCTGTAAGTACTTTAAGGCCCGGGCTTTATAGTAAACCACTAGGAGTTCTCATAAACACATGAGACAACTACCTTAATGACGACTTACTATGCTGTAAGTACTTTAAGGTCCGGGCT
Organism: Mantis religiosa; assembly: GCA_030765055.1. Lineage (NCBI taxonomy): Eukaryota > Metazoa > Arthropoda > Insecta > Mantodea > Mantidae > Mantis > Mantis religiosa. The sequence goes on from CM060958.1 coordinate 22,904,498, forward strand.
TTATAGTAAACCACTAGGAGTTCTCATAAACACATGAGACAACTACCTTAATGGCGACTTACTATGCTGTAAGTACTTTAAGGCCCGGGCTTTATAGTAAACCACTAGGAGTTCTCATAAACACATGAGACAACTACCTTAATGGCGACTTACTATGCTGTAAGTACTTTAAGGCCCGGGCTTTATAGTAAACCACTAGGAGTTCTCATAAACACATGAGACAACTACCTTAATGGCGACTTACTATGCTGTAAGTACTTTAAGGCCCGGGCTTTATAGTAAACCACTAGGAGTTCTCATAAACACATGAGACAACTACCTTAATGACGACTTACTATGCTGTAAGTACTTTAAGGTCCGGGCTTTATAGTAAACCACTAGGAGTTCTCATAAACACATGAGACAACTACCTTAATGGCGACTTACTATGCTGTAAGTACTTTAAGGCCTGGGCTTTATAGTAAACCACTAGGAGTTCTCATAAACACATGAGACAACTACCTTAATGGCGACTTACTATGCTGTAAGTACTTTAAGGTCCGGACTTTATAGTAAACCACTAGGAGTTCTCATAAACACATGAGACAACTACCTTAATGACGACTTACTATGCTGTAAGTACTTTAAGGTCCGGGCTTTGTAGTAAACCACTAGGAGTTCTCATAAACACATGAGACAACTATCTTAATGACGACTTACTATGCTGTAAGTACTTTAAGGCCCGGGCTTTATAGTAAACCACTAGGAGTTCTCATAAACACATGAGACAACTACCTTAATGACGACTTACTATGCTGTAAGTACTTTAAGGCCCGGGCTTTATAGTAAACCACTAGGAGTTCCCATAAACACATGAGACAACTACCTTAATGACGACTTACTATGCTGTAAGTACTTTAAGGTCCGGGCTTTATAGTAAACCACTAGGAGTTCTCATAAACACATGAGACAACTACCTTAATGACGACTTACTATGCTGTAAGTACTTTAAGGTCCGGGCTTTATAGTAAACCACTAGGAGTTCTCATAAACACATGAGGCAGCTACCTTAATGACGACTTACTATGTTGTAAGTACTTTAAGGCCCGGACTTTATAGTAAACCACTAGGAGTTCTCATAAACACATGAGACAACTACCTTAATGACGACTTACTATGCTGTAAGTACTTTAAGGCCCGGACTTTATAGTAAACCACTAGAAGTTCTCATAAACACATGAGACAACTACCTCAATGGCGACTTACTATGCAGTAAGTACTTTAAGGCCCGGACTTTATAGTAAACCACTAGGAGTTCTCATAAACACATGAGACAACTACCTTAATGACGACTTACTATGCTGTAAGTACTTTAAGGCCCGGGCTTTATAGTAAACCACTAGGAGTTCTCATAAACACATGAGACAACTACCTTAATGACGACTTACTATGTTGTAAGTACTTTAAGGCCCGGGCTTTATAGTAAACCACTAGGAGTTCTCATAAACACATGAGACTACTACCTTAATGGCGACTTACTATGGTGTACGTACTTTAAGGCCCGGACTTTATAGTAAACCACTAGGAGTTCTCATAAACACATGTGGCAACTACCTTAATGACGACTTACTATGTTGTAAGTACTTTAAGGTCCGGGCTTTATAGTAAACCACTAGGAGTTCTCATAAACACATGTGGCAACTACCTTAATGACGACTTACTATGCTGTAAGTACTTTAAGGCCCGGGCTTTATAGTAAACCACTAGGAGTTCTCATAAACACATGAGACAACTACCTTAATGGCGACTTACTATGCTGTAAGTACTTTAAGGTCCGGGCTTTATAGTAAACCACTAGGAGTTCTCATAAACACATGAGACAACTACCTTAATGGCGACTTACTATGCTGTAAGTACTTTAAGGCCCGGGCTTTATAGTAAACCACTAGGAGTTCTCATAAACACATGAGACAACTAACTTAATGGCGACTTACTATGCTGTAAGTACTTTAAGGCCCGGGCTTTATAGTAAACCACTAGGAGTTCTCATAAACACATGAGACAACTACCTTAATGACGACTTACTATGCTGTAAGTACTTTAAGGCCCGGGCTTTATAGTAAACCACCAGGAGTTCTCATAAACACATGAGACTACTACCTTAATGACGACTTACTATGCTGTAAGTACTTTAAGACCCGGACTTTATAGTAAACCACTAGGAGTTCTCATAAACACATGAGACAGCTACCTTAATGGCGACTTACTATGGTGTACGTACTTTAAGACCCGGGCTTTATAGTTAACCACTATTAGGTCAACTATTTCAAATTTGTTCCTTAAAATATAACAAATTCCTCCTAACAGCCATTGTACCTATACCACGTGTAGACTTCTCAGTAAAATAAACACCAGTTTCTTCAGTTTTAGTTTCTGAAATATTAATATGAAAATAACTGAACAGAATTATATAATAAATACTTTAATGTGGCAGAAAAGAACATTACGAGAATTTGAGATTTTAAATCCACACACCCGCGCACGTTCATTGGGTTGTGCTTGCGAGTGGGTAAAAGGTTAAACCTATGAATTTTTTTTTTCTCAAAACTTTGCCGGCATCAATAGCTCTAAGATATGGACGAAATCTGAACACATGAGGTGAAGTCTATCCATGACACAAAATCGTTTTCTGCTTTTAAATATTTCCATAGTATTACTCTTAGGAAGGAAATAATGTTTGATGTTGTACCGTGTGAAAAGAACACACACAATCTGTCGTATAGCACGTGATGAAATATGGCGGGTTATCCAAGCATGTTAACAAACTTCGTCTACCATTTCCTGTCGAAAAACAGAGAGGGGCGGTCACTCCATAGAGATTATTATTTTAGTGGTTTCGTGAGAATAAATTTCAGCTGAGAACATTTACATCACTCATGGCTCGCATACCTACGTATCTTGTGCCATTTGGCCCTTGTAAGGAATGCTTTTGGTTCAAATGTACACTATTATTATCTTATCACTATTATATCCGATTATTATTTTATTGCTATCTATGTTTTTTGCTTCCTCCAACACTTACCATTAGTAAATACAGCAATTTTTATATGCTACCCAAAAAAATTAAATCTCCAAATTATTCGAAACCCCCTCTTCCTCCTCCAAAGGAAAATCTATTATAGAGAAACTTTCGCGCACTTTTGTCAGCCAAGGTGAAAGAAAATATAACGCCCTTCCATAATGTCTTTCTTCCAATGGAAATAATCCATTAGTCCAGTAGAACGGTGATTTTTTTTTTTTAAGTAAATGCTTCCATATTTAAGTTTGATTTATGAGTCACTATGTTTACACTCAAACTTCACTTACTTGTTGTTGTATAATTGAAACGTTTTCAAGATCATTCGATCTTATCCTCAGCTGTTTGGTGACTAAATGAACCTTCCTCTTCTTCTACTACTACGGAGCTCCGATCACTCTGCCATCTGGTGTTAGGGGCACTAAGTTTTAATACTTCATTTAATGCCGGGATTTCAAAATGTATAACTTTATTACGGTTTTTGTTTATGAATATTTTTTCCCAAATATCCAATTCTATGGGTGTACTTAAAGATTTTAACAGTTTAATGTTGTGGCCAATGTTGTGGTTTTCTGTCCAAAAATGGTGTGAAACTGCAGATTTTTCTGTTTGTTTCAACTTAATGTTCCTCTGGTGTTCTTTTTGCCTGGTTAACAAGTTTCTCTTAGTTTTTCCTATGTAGCTTTCTTCACAGGTTTCACAATTAATCTGATAAATTCTTGATTTCAAATTGTTGGGGATTGTATTTTTCAGTGGTTTATTTAGCAGGTTCCTCAGACTGAATTTGTTTTGGTGCTAGTTTTAAGTTTAGTTTTTTGAAGATTCGTTCAAATTTTCTAAAAGCCCATGGATGGTAGGTAAATTTTCTATATTGCCAATTTGTGTTTTTAAGTGGTGTGAGAGTGGTATTTTTTGATATTATCTTCAGTTTTTCTTTTCTCTTCATCATGTTCCTTATGATGGCTGGGTTGAATCCATTTAATACCGCTATGTCTTTTATGTGTTGTTGTTCTTTCAAAAATTCATCCTTACTCAGTGGGATGTTGTATAGCCGGTGAATTAGACTTCTAAAGACAGCTAGTTGATGTGAAACTGGGTTGTATTCATTTTTCTTTATGTAATTATCTATGTGTGTGGGCTTCCTGTATATTCCAAAATCTGCACCATGACGATTTCTAGTTATCTTGAGTTCCAAAAAGGGTAGGGTGTTCTCTCTTTCTACTTCCATAGTAAACTGGATGTGATTATCTTGCAGGTTTAATAATTTTAGAGAATCTTCTCTTAGTTTTTCCGGAATGATAGCAAAAACATCATCAACATATCTCTGCCAAAATTTATAAATCTGTGGAAAGGCCTTTACTATGTGTGTTTCAAAATAGCTCATGTATAGGTCTGCTAATATAGGTGAAAGTGGGCTCCCCATAGCTAATCCTTTTGATTGTCTGTAGAATTTTTGGTTAAACATGAAGTAATTATTCCTTATGCATAAATCTGTAAGATTGATAATGTCATCTATTTCTCTGGGGTCCGTTGTAGTCTGGGTTAGCCATTTTTTTTGAGGAGTGTAGGTATTTTTTCTACTGGAATGCTTGTAAAAAGTGTCTTAACGTCAAAAGAAACTAGTATGTGATTTTCCGGGATGTTGTACTTCTGTAGGTGATTTATCAATTCTAAGGAGTTTTTTATTCCCACACTTTGAAATTTGTCATATGATTTTAATTTTCTTACTAACCACTTTGCAATGTGGTATGTAGGTGAATTGATGTCATTGATGATGGGTCTCATGCTGTTGTCTTGTTTGTGGATTTTTGGCAGTCAGTACAAACTTGATAGTGTGGGGTTGGAAGATTTTAAGTTGTATTTTTCATATGTACTTAATGTTTTTGTAATTGCTAAAGCTTTATTAACAGAATTGATACTTTTGGATAATGGATTTTTTGGAATTATTTCATATTCTGGACTGCCTAACATAAGGTTTACTCTCTGAATCCTCAAACGCTTAGTCATGACTAGGGAGCGGATTTACTAAAAATGTGTGACATAGGCAGGCAAAAAGGCACTAAAATGGACAAAATAGGCACTCAAATAGGCACTAAAAATTTACTAAGTAAACACTTGGAAATACACAATTTTAGTAAAATGGCTCTTAAAATCCACTATAACAAAATGACAATCACCGCAACATATGCTGCAACAAATTCGCTAAACACATACTATTTTGCGGTTCCCTAGGTGAAATAGTTCTACGTGTATTCTAAATTTCATAAATGGCTCCACAGCAAGTTAAAACAACAGACATTGTCGTATAATTAAAGTACATATAAATCTACTTCACTAAGTAAACCATAATGTGCAGAAAGGTGTGAAGTAATTAACTATGTCAAAAAACAAAAACATGGGGGCGGGCTTAAGAGTGAAAATTGAAATATCTGAAGCTTTTGTTAGATTTGTTTCAAATTTATACCATTTATTTTTGTGAATGATCAAGAATGGAATAATACCAAGTTTCAGCTTTCTAGTTACGATAGTTTCTGAAGAATTAACAGTTTATGTCTAGATTACAGGCGATTTTCAAAATGTCCCATATATTGTTATTTTAAAAATTAATACTTGGGGTATAAGTTTCTGCACCCATTCTAACCTATTAATGACCTATACCTATGTGAAATAATTGTCTTCGCTATATCAACGAAGGGAAAAAATAATCATACTTATTTAACAATTTTTATTTTCCTAAGCGTTTTCAGTAAGAAGTAAGCATTATAATCCTTTTCAATACAAATAACAAAAACACAACAAATGTAAATGGGTACACTTAATATGCAGTTGTCCCTTACATGCATGTTTAGAATTTCATACAGTTTAATAGAAAACTGCATCCTGTGGAACATTTTGAATTTAGGAAAATGTAGAAAATATGGAATCTGAGAAATCTGAGGTTAAAATTACGTAATAGCAGCTACGATACAGGTGTAGGGTTATTTAAATAGTCATGTGACGTTTTCTGTAGTGCCTCTAGAAAAAAAAAAGACTTTATATTATTGAAGTACCTATGTCTATATTAATTTTAGGACAAAAACTAAATTTAGTATTATTGTAAGTTTCGGGCCAATTTGCACAGATGTGTCTCCTTAATAAACCTCTTTTTGTATATCCAATGTGCAGCAGTAAGAAATTTCTCTTCCCCGAAAACGTCACGTTGAAACCAACAAATGGAAAAGCTGTTGTTACAAATTACAGGCAGAAGAAATTGGCTAAAAAGGTAGTTTTAGGCACTAATAAGCAGAATAGGCACAAACGTATGAAATATGCATTTATAGGCACTATACAACTAAGAAATTAGGCTAATAATTGTAGGAAACGTGCTTATAACTTAAAAGCCTACTTTTCTGAACAAAGGAATAAGATAGGCAAATAGAGCAAAATCCGCCCCTAGTCATGACTGGTGTGTAGGGTAGTGTTTAACGCCCGCTTTTACTACATACGGCACCACAGGTGGTGACACTGATGATACATGAGATGAAGATGGAGCACCGGTGGAATGAGATGGTGGGGGAAACCGGATATCCCGGAGAAAACCCGCCCCAGCGCCATGTTGTCCATCACAAATCTCATTTTGCGGTCGCCTGGGATCGAACCCGGGCCGCCTTGGTGAGAGCCAAGCGGTCTAACCACTGAGCCACGGCGCGGCCCAGTCATAACGAATGATGAATGAAATGGGTGAAATGATGCTTAAGTGAGCCCGGGTTCATAGAGATGATGATGATATATAAGGGCGCTCAACTACGGCGGTCATCAGCGCCCTTTAAAAAACTAGTCATGGCAAAAGCCAGATATAAAACTTTCTAAAAACTATACAAGTGTAACAAAACCTATTAAAATACACGTACATAAAAAAATCAATCAAAACCTACTAAAAATTTCGTTCACCTTTTTTTTTTCACCTTTCCACCGACACGGGTCTCCACGCACGGCCTACACGTCTCACGCCTACACGTGGGTGGGCCTGTTGACCGTCTCCCTCAACCACGAAGAGGAGCCCACACGAGGGAGACTGTTGGCTCGGGACCCCGCGTGCGCCAAACCCGTAAAGTCTGTTTTTTTAACGTGTGTGCAGTTCCCACTCAAAGGGACCTCAAAGGACCTGACCTTTCCTCCCACTAATGACCGTCATAAATCTATCTCCACACTTCAGAAATGGAACACTGTCGTTGAGGACCAATAGCAACCCCGATTTTCTGAAAATGACAGTTGCATGTCTACTCCGCGTGGAGTCTCAGTTGCCAAAGTTCCAACTTCCAGTTGTTCTGTTTCATTAGGTGCAAGACGGTGATGTTAAAATGTTGCAACCTTGTAGAGGGGACCGTCAGGAGGAGGGTCCATGTTGTAAAACGATTATGAGGGTTCCTCAAAGAAAGCGGCCGCCGTGCACTTGCGTTGAGTAGTCAGAGTTTACCTACCGAAGTAGGCCCCTGGGGGGGGGGGGTCATAGAGTTTAGAGTTACCCGACATTCATCTTTCAGAATAAGGGAAACCCACGAAAAAGATATTATCAGATAACTCACCCTGATCAAGATTCGAACTCGGGACCTCTTGAACGTGAGGCAGAAACGCTATCGTCTATGCTACAGAGGTGGGCTAATCGCTTGCGGGCGCTTGTTTTGGGCATACAGCAGTTTAAAATAATTCCTGGCGAAGAACATATTCAAGATAATTAATTTTAAATTAATTAATTTTAAATATATTGATTTTTTAATCTCATTTTAGCATATTAATAATATTTACAGCTTTATTCATTCATCATTCTGATGATGGGAGAGATACACGCTCCCGAAACGTCTTTACACCTCGCTTGAAGCCGAGAACATCTTGCGTATACAGCAGTTTGTTTCTCAACGACCACCTTCAATCATATATCTCCAAGACAACCTGCAGCCTAATCATGCTTTACATCTTAGTGGTTTTTTGACATTTAGGGATGATTCAGCCACCGGAACTCGTGCAAGCCGTGGCGTTGCTACTCTGGTGGCGCCTAATTCCCTGTCGTCTGCATACCCCTAACACATCGCTGTAGAGTATCTGCAATGTCTATCTTCCACCGCTCAGTGCCCTATTAGAGACGGATTTTCGTGACCTTTTGGCACAGCTCCCCTCATCACTGGTTTTTCTAGGAGATCTGAAACGCAAACATACTCTGGGACTCCGACTTATATGGGCGCTTTATCTGATACCCCACTCCCGGGACTTGAAGTACAGTAGAACCTCGTTTTTCTGGATCGACAGGCACCAGGCCTATGCGAGTTAACCAACATCCGGGTTATCTTGAGAATGACGGAAAAACGATAAAAAAACTACATGTATAACACCGAAATATGTTTAATGGAGTTTATAAATTACTATCCTAAAAACACATACACTGTATGTACTGTAATAGTCTATGAATTTGTACTGTACATAATATAGCTACAAACTATTCAGTAGTAAAAAACGGCAGCGAACTTCTGTTGTCTCAGTTTAGTGTATAGCTTAGAGCAGTGCCATCTTGCATCCGCTTAGGATTTTATTTGGCAACGTTTCGACTTGACTCTCGAAATACAGCATCAATTTCTTTGTTTGCTACTATTGTGCGTGGGTCATAACCACAGCTGGTCCATCAAGTTTTCTGAATCGAATACTCTTCGTTTTCAGTAGCACTGCGTGATGCAATAATGCCTTCTTCTCTTATCTTCTTCATCAACATCGGAATAGTCATGCGTATTTTTAAAAAAGTCTATAAAATCTTCTTCCATGTTTATTTTTTGTTCTTCAATCTTGTTTTGTGGCAAGTTACACACACCAAGTCACATGACTTTATCGAAGTTGCTCTTCCAACCTGGCCCCAAGCAGGTGAGGTGAGTGCTAATGAATTCACCCGTTCGCTGGCAAGAGAATTCGAGGAATGTACCTACTGACAATAATAATTGAAGACATGCCCGGAAAAACGGGCTAACCCTCAAAATAAAGTATTTTGCGATAAGTGCTGCCCTCTGTTGTTGCGGCAGAGAGCTATCTTTTCTTGTGTTGGTCTATCCAACACCAACTCCAATACTCAGACCATAATGCAGATTCCAAGATGGCGCCCGTCGAAGCCCAGCGACTCTGGTTACGTAGAATAGGAAACTATACACAATGGACATAATATAATCCATATTACGGAGCAGCGAGGTAACTCCTAAGCATTTATCACTTTATACTTTCAACTAAAACGTGTAATAACATAAATAAAGAGCATCATGACAAATTCTAAGAGCTTAGCATATTATATAGTAGCACGACCAGTACTATGCATTTTCCACCTTATACTTCCAATCAAAATTTAATTTATAAGGCATGACAGCTCATAAGCATTAAACACAGCAAACTTTATCTTATTGGACTCAATCATCCTATCGTCTGTAGCAAGTACTAAAGTTTCTTTTATATTGTTTACATGGTAACCTTTTCTGGTAAGGACATAGGTACTGCTTATACTATAATATTTAAGAGAACTCACCAGATTGTCCAGTTTACTCCAACTGTCACGTTTGAAGGTGTCAGTTCCCTCACACTGCAAGAACCATTTAAAATTTCCCACTGGTAGGGTCATAATATTGCTTCTAGGTTATGAAATTCTTTGAAACTTATTAAGTGAAGGAACATCAGTGAAGCTGGGATCTTGAATTTTATTGAAAAGAACGTAACTAATCGTCTTTAATAATGACTATCAATGGGTTAAAATCTCCTCACCACTTAGGTTCAAAACTGTCAATAACATCTTGTGCACACCAAATATTAAAATTATCTTCACTCTCTGTAAAATGTCTTGGATACATTCTTCAGGATTTCGTCTTTTCTCGTTGAGCTTTAATGTGTGATAGGATGGCTGATTCTTAAAAATCGTGGGGTAGGCATCATCTATTAATTTTGGTACTTTTCGAAGGGCACGAATTGGTTCACCATCATTTACTGGAAAGATGTCTTCCTTAACCTCAAAGCACTGTTCAAAATTATGAATAAAAACTACAGTTTTGTCATTTACTTTAAAATCTTTACGATGTATGTTCCTGGTCCACTTATCCCATTACGATTTTTCCTTCGGAAATTTAAATGTCGTGTGAGGTACATTACCATAGTTAGATTGCAGCTGGGAACACAATAACGATGCATTTCGGCAATACTTCACAGTATATATTTAGGTAAACGTTATCACTTTATGTTAAATACTCAACTGTAAACTAACTCGTTAGTCACTAACTGCCACTGTAATATGAATTACATTAATTCTTCAAACACACAATCAAAGTAAACAAACACACACTTTACTCTGTAGATATAACCACAACATAACAAACTGGGCCACGAGCGCCGCCATTTTTCCTACAATCGATTCTCGTATTATGGTCTGAGTATTGGAGTTGGTGTTGGTCTATCCTCCAGCAATCATATTACGCTAAATAGAGGTGAAGTTCTTGCGTTTCGTGATATGCTACTCGTATAATCTCAAAAATGGACTAACTTGTTCATACTCTGTGCCTGCCATCTAGTGGCAGATCAAAGATTTTTACCTTGTGACCGTGCCTTCGGTCTTATGGTGAGAGGGGGAGGGGGAAAGAGGCAAGCAGCTTACATTTATGTTTCAGATCAGTGAATGGAGCTAGTGGAAAAAACCAGGGTAAAGAATCCTTTTCATGTTGTCAAAATGACAAGTAACATGCTCATCTCTGCAAAGCCTCTTCTGGATGAACTACAGAAAAGAACAGTTTCAGAATCAGGGCAAAATATGCTCCTGAGCGAGGTGGCATGTATGAAAGTATTTAAAGACCACCTCCTTAAGCTATATTTTAAATACACTTACGGTACTATTGAGGATTATGACATTTTGGACATTAGAAGGGAAATATCTGGCAAACCTTCGCTTACGCGATATTTCGTCCAAAATAGAATGGTCAAAGACCCATAAATCCTGTGAAATGAAAGGACTTACAGGATCTGATGAATTATGTCTAACCAATTTCTCAGAGTACTACAAAACTCTTAAATATGAGACCACAGCTTCTGAGAATATTACTGATGAACTCTTTTTATCAGCCGGACTACAGCTAAAAATCTTGCACCTACTTTTCAAAATGATATACTTATTGAAAAGTGGAATAATCCCAAGTGTATGATGTTTAAAATGCCAAAAGACCTATTTAAATATTAATTTACCTAAAATGTGTGTAAAATGTATCTAGAATAAAACTTGAATAAAACCTGACAAAATGTTTTCACTTTATTTTTCTTATTTTATTTTTATTAATGTTATTACTGCATTCATGTTTTTGGGTCTATTAAGGATAACACTGATAAAATATACTGTATTCTCAGAGATGAAATAAAATAATGTTAACGATTTCTTTCAGCCTCATTCACAAAACACTGTTTTTCTCCGTATAAAAAATGTGGGTTAACCCGTTTTTCCGGGCATGTCTTCAATTTATGAAAAAGTCTTCATTTACTGCGCTAAACAACCCCCCGCCCCAAAAATGGTCTGGGTTAACGGGGGTTTACTGTACTTCCACGTTGTAAATCGTCATTAATATGTGTTATTTCATATGTACACGAGATCTCCTAGTGGCTTACCGAACAATACGAGTTGGTTGGAGAATTTAATACCATACTGACAGGTTGGCATGGTAGCTCACTGGTTAGAGCACTAAAGATCCGTGGATAATAGCTGTAGTATTAAGTTTTTCAGTCTGTCTCTACCTTTCCAAGTCCTACACACGACTAGCGTGAGAGAAAGATTCATTTCCATTTATTTTATGAATAGCTACCAGGATATATCTGCAAGGTAGTGTGTGAAATGTTAATGGATATCGTATGTATCAATCGCTTCGATTGTAAGTGCATGAAGCTGATGTAAAAGTGTGTCGCTCTATTGCGAGTCCTGAATCAGAAGAGAGATGCTGTGAATATCATCCAGCTCTCTTCCATTTTAATCAACAGTAATCCCCGAGGTCGTGTTCATCTATCTATTGGCAGGAACAACAGATGGTTTCCTGGCAAGTAGAAACGTAAATACCGTGGAGCATTAATGCACGAGAAACATGGCATGAATGCCCTGCTCTATATGAATATGGACCATGAAAGGATCCCTCAGACACATACCGGATGCTGTATGGAGCATCACCAGCAATATTTAATGTGTCAGCAGGTGTCTCTCTATTGGCCAAAGCCTGCTTTACGTAATGTATGGGAGGAAAAAGTACGGAAATGACAGGATTTTGCTATCTCCACTATGTAGATAACTACAGTGCAACAGAGGACGTTTCGAGGACCCTGCATTAAAAAAAAAAAAAAGCATTTGTGTATATCTGTGAACAATATAACTCAAAAACGAAAAGTCGGCAAACATTTAACTTGGTATTTCAGCTGTCACCCTAAATAGGACACGAAGATCTTTAGCTAATTGCCCATTTCCGAAATCTCTGCATATAAATCATTTATTTTCTGAAATTTCCATTCCTGGTGATAATGATTTGTGTTAAAATGCAATGTATTAATTATACTCGCGAGATATAAAATGCATGATTGGAATTTTCTGGTAATATACTACGAAGCCCTCTTTATTCAAAAGGAACTCCGTATACTTTTATGTAATTGGTAAACGCTAAGGAATAGATGAAAACGTACAATATAAAAATGCGAATCACTTTAAAACAGAATGTATTTCAAGTGTTTTTGTAGCACAAACCATTTTAGAGATATTCGTGTTTGATGGTAAATTGTGTAATACTTTGGCATTGTTGATTTCCAGTTGTTTCTCTAGAGTGTCGAGTTCTAAGGACACTATGTAGCGTCCAGTTCTGAAACATTTGCCTACCGCTACTTCTTCTATATCTATAACGAAATGCAATGTATTTATTTCTACAAAAGATCTATTTCAGTATATAGAAAAATAAACTTTCACAAGAACAATTAATTGTGCAGTCACTAATAAGCGATTTAGGATGGAAAAGGTCATTGGATGTAACACAGAAGATTTTTAGTTTGGTAAAGTTTTCACACATTCAGATAATCCAAACTTTTCCCATGTCCACAGTTTTAAAATTAATCATAAATACCGATAGTTTCTATATCATGCATGCTATTGGAAATCATTGACCTTTGTACACGCCACTCTTTGTAGCGTGGTAATTACGTGTCTGCCGCGCATTCAAGAAGTCCCGAGTCGAATCTCGAACAGGGTCAGTTACAGGATAAGGATTTTTCCAGGGTTTTTGCTTATCTTGAAGATACATGCCGGGTAATTCTGAGCTCTATGGACCCTGGTCGCATTTGAGCCTCATTTCACCCGTTTCATTCACCAGCCAATATGGCTTACGTTGGAGGACAATAATAACAATAATAAACCGTTGTAATGTATAGTTTTATATGCACAGTAAAATCTAGTATATATTATGTATGTTGCATACATCAACATAATAAGTGGGCTTTCATGTTCATATTTACGTTTTTAATCACTTACAAGGTATTTCAGTTTCTCATTTGTTCAAGAAACAGTACACATAAAAAATTACTTTCACCTGAACAGAAACTTCTTTCCAAAATAGTCATGATTCTGGCAAATTTAATGTTTGGACGAGTTTTACTGCATTTCTCTTGACAAAATTATTAATCATAAAGTCTTTGGAGACTTTTCAATTTGAAAATGTTACGAATATTACAATGACATCTGAAAACTTCACATCTTGAAAGGAGTTAAAAATAACTTCCAAATTATTTTAGTTAATTGATGGAAATTAATAATTTCTCCACACTAGCCGTATATAGGCTAAGGTTTTTGATGGATAGAGTCAACATGAAAAATTCAATGCCATGGCCGGGGTTTGAACCAAGGATCTACTGGTTTCCGTCCAGTTGCTCTAACCCATTGAGCTACCATGGTCAACGTGCCGTCCTGACATTAAGTTCTCCATTTGACATATATTTCCCCGATAGACCACTAGGGGCTCTCGCATCCGAGATACACCGTTTGTGGTGACTTACTATTGTAAGTACTTGAGTCCCAAGCTTCATCATTTAACTCTTATTATTTTAGTTAATTGATGGAAATTAATCATTTCCCCACACTAGCCGTTTATAGGCTAAGGTTTTTGATGGATAGAGTCCAAATTTTGAGGGAAGTAGTTTGGAAAAACAATAAATAAACAAGCTAATAGGATCAAACATTATTCGAAGAACATGATGTCATTCACCACTTTTTTTCTTCTTACGATACCTGCCTAACACGTAGTGAACATATTGCATTTCCATTTAAAATTCAATCTCAAGTTTTCGTCAGTAATATATGTTTTCAGTTTTACGGAATAAATTATTAATTAAAAAGCATTTTAGAAAAAATACCATTTATATAATGGGTTTATGCGGACGGTGAACACTAATTATGAAATGATAATTAAGAAAGAAGATTCTGTGTTTTAAGTAGGTCTACCTATTTGCAATACACTTTATTTCGTAGGGCTTACTCGTTATAGAAAATTATGTAAAATTCCTTTTGAATGTACAGGACTTAATAATAGTTCTAAGGTAATTCAAGGTATATATTTAATATGTAATATAAATAAATTAAATATAGGTATTTTAAGCAAAATATGTATGTAGTCACTTTTGAGGAAATACAAGTAAAGAATAAAATTACACCTAAGGGGTGTTTCTTGGGGAGACGGGGCATTTTCTTCAATACCGTTCATAGATGCGTCACGGAGATTTTATATTTAAAGTTCATGTTTGGTATTTCTCAAATGAATTTCATTTTTGAGTTGAGCTGTTCACGGACCTTTGTCTCAAAAATGGTTCCTTTTGTTTTCATAAGACGTCAAAACACATTTCAGGTAAATTCTCAACAATTATTTTTTTAATTTACGTCCTCCAACGTTAAGTCATATGGGACGATGAATAAAATGGGTGAAATGCTGCTCAAATGAGCCTAGGGTCCATAGAGCTTAGAGTTAGCCGACATTCGTCTTTCAGGATAAGGGAAAACCCCGGTAACTTACCCAGGTAACTCACCCTGACCGAGATTTGAACTCGGGACCTCTTGAACGTGAGGCAGACACGCTACCATCTACGCTACCGAGGCGGGTATTCTCAGCATTAAATTTTATTTGCTAATTACTAAAGTATGTAGTGGAGAATGTAAAAATAACAAGTGAAGTTTGTGGAATACTTAACAATAATGGGTAAAGAAGGGTAGGTGAATGTAAACATAGCAGGTTTGTAATTGCTTGTTCACCTTGTGTGCTATGACATTTAATGTATTTATTGCTCCGTAGCCGCAAGTACAGTAATTGATGGGACGGGCAGCAGGTGCTTGCTTGGGCCCCCAATTTGATTTACAACAGCTTGCACTGCAGGTGATAAACAATACACTTATTGTTTCAAAAACTCTGCCTTTCACCTCGGGTATCCTCAACGGGAACGCTTTTGTGTCAAATTTCGTATAAATTGTTCAGATCTCTTTATGCCAGTCGATCAACTTATTTGGCAGTTCTTTTATTACCTATGCTAGTAGCTTGCGTAGTGGAAATATTGTACTGCCTAAAAATTCAGAGGCTGCTTGGACCTAAAAGAAGTATTTTTACATAAAGTTCCATTTAAGTTTGTGAACGAAAATTTGGTTAAATACTAGCTTGCTGTTGTGTCTATATATTTGATCTATGGTTTACTTTCCGTGCCTAAGCTGCCGCATAGGACAACCCAATTCTTACTTACCTTTTTTCACGTTCCGTGCTAAATTTTATATATGGCCTTTGGATTTACTGCTCGTCATATGTTTTATCCTCGAATAGCTAGAAGATTCAGCAGTGATTTTGGAGAGGCAAATAAAAGTATAACATTTTAAATTTAATTATACATTTTATTTAAAAATGTTATTATTCAAATATTAAATGCTCCGATGGTAAACCAGGAAGAGAGCGTATACATGGCATCAAGTAAAGCCGAGGTAGATCTCGACTAGTATATTGTTCGCCTCGGTAGCGCGGTGGTAGAGTGTCTGCCTCACGTTCAACCCGTCCCGAGTTCGAATCTCGGTCAGGGTGAATTACCTGGATAAGCTTTTTCTGGGGTTTTCCCTTATCCTGAAAGACGTCTAAGCTCTATAGACCCTGAGCTCATTTGAGCATCATTTCACCCATTCCATTCATCGTCCGATATGACTTAACGTTGGAGAACGTAAATTACAAAAAAAAAAAAAAAAAAAAAAAAAAGACGAGTATATTGATTTGAATTTGCCCCCATGGTCAGAGCGAGCGGCCACCAAAGATTGAACCCAGGACCTCGCGTGTTACAGCTGAGCCATCTCACTCGGGGGGACAAAAATGTAAAGGTAAACGTGGAAAATTATATCACGGCTATCAAATCGCGGAAGAAAAAAGGAATCCAGAAACTTTTTGAACGCTCATTGATGAATCTTATAATTTTGATGTCACTGATTCCAGATTTGATCTCTGTCATCCACAGTTTCGTCACAATGTACAGAAAATTAGCAGAACATGTTCTAGGAATGAAAAATAAATTCGTGTCACAATACATATGTACAAAACTTTATCAAGTATAAACAAGAAAATATATCTAGTACAGAGTCTTATGTGTCCATTTGCTTATATTTTCTTTCTCTCTTCCCCTTAAAGCTTCTGGTATAGCCTTTTCTTGTAGGAGCCGTTTGCTGAACGTCTCGATGAAGTGACCAGCAGTAAGTCTACCATCAAGTGGTATTTAAGCGGCCCTGATACCTTCTTTCCATCACTCTGATGTCTTGATGAAACTGTTCATCTTTCTCCTCGCTCACATTCCCCAAACTGTACGGGTAGAAATCAAGGTGACTCTTCAGAAAGTGTATCTCCAGCTCATCAAACATTCTAACCTTTTGAACTTATCGAGCATGTTGGCTACAATAGATTCTATTTGTCTATTTCAATGTCTGTCATTTTTCATTCATCATTGGAATCGAACATCTGTTTTCGGATATCAGGTCCAACAAATAACCTTCTTTCAATTTTGCTTCTGATAAGTGAGGAAATTTCTCGCAGATACTTGAAACACTGCCCATCTTTAGGTAAGGCTTTCACGAACTGTTTTAGCAGGGTGGTCTGAAGAGTTTCCGACCTCAACATGAAGATGGCAGCGCTCGTAAATAAAAGGTAGTGAATTTCGTTAATTAATCTGTTGACAGTTTCTCAGCAGAGCTTCAGCCATTTTGGACGCTCAGTTGTTATGCAACAGTCGTTTGAGTGAGTTGATGTGAGTATTTTTTTGAAAATGGACAAAATCGAGTATCGAGCTGTCATTAAATATTTGTTTCCGAAAGGTAATACGCCTAAGTAAATCAAAGATGAGTTGGATTCTGTGTTTTGGGGACTCTGCACAATCATTTATCACAGTAAAATGTTGGGAAGCTGAATTTAAACGTGACCGTAAGAGCTTGGGAAACGATTAACGTTCGGGACGTCCAAAAGCTGCTCCTACCGACGAAAACATCGCCAAAGTTCACCAAATGTTGCTAGACGACTGCCGAATTAAAGTGAGAGAGATAGCAGAGGCTATGAACATATCAAAAGGACCTGTTTGTCATATATTAAATCAGCATTTAGATATGAGAAAACTGTCCGCGCGTTTGGTGCCTCATTTGCTCACGTTGGACCGGAAACGTGTTCGAATGAATGCGCAGTTTAGGTGCAATAAATCCGAGTTTTGGCGCCGATTAATTACTGTAGATGAAACTTGGATACACCATTATACGCCCCAAACAGAAATACAGTCCATACAGTGGACTGCAAAGGAGGAACCGGCTCCAAAATAAGCAAAAACTTTTTTTCGGCTGAGAAAGTGATGGCGACTTTTTGGCGGGGGGAGGGGTAGTAATGGAGTTATTTTAATCGATTATCTTCAAAAAGGAAAACCCATTATATGAGCATATTACGCATCATTAATTGACAAGTTAAAGGCAGAACTTGCGGAAAAACAGCCACATTTGCAGCAAAAGAAAATCATGTTTCACCAAGACAATGCACAATCTCACCCCTCAACTGTTGCAATGGCGAAAATCCGCGAATTACGGTTTGAACTTCTTGACCATCCGCCTTACTCACCAGATCTAGCCCCAAGCGACTTCTTTTTGTTCCCTCATCTGAAAATTGCGCTCGGAGGACAGATTTTCGTGAAATGAAGAGGCAATCACCATCGTGATCAATTATTTTGTCGAGAAAAACGCCGAGCACTATTTGGACGGGTTACAGAGGTGAGAGCATCGCTGGGAGAAGTGTGTAGAGTTACAAGGAGACTATGTTGACAAATAAAAATCTGAAAAAAAAGTCTTGTACCTTTGTTAGGTCGGAAACTTTTCAGACCACTTATGTATTAGGCCTAAATTGATGCATAAGGCGGTAGCTAAACTTTTTCCGTATCTGGGAGGTTGTTATACAAATTATTCTTCTTTGCAGGTTTTAAAACTTTCTTTGCAGGTCAAAATTTTCTAGATTAATGTCGATCTTGTGCTGAACAATAACCCATTTTAACATTTTCAATATTTAATTGTGAATTGTAAAGAAATGTTGGGTGAAACAGGTTTTCTGTTGTCATGTTCGGATTCAGCAGACTAAAAATAATAATAAAGTAAATTCATTTAAGAAGTTCTTTCATCGTTGGCCAGTGTAATTGGCGCTTTAGAACTTGTAATGCTACAAGAATGACAAGTGACAGCTCGACCACATGGTGTAACAAGGAAATTATTCTGGAATATTCCCGACATGCCACGAACGGTTCCTTGGGCTACCGAAATACTCATCATAAGTTGTACTTTTAATTCAGCGACTGTCGCATGTACACGGCCTGGTTGACAAGTCCACAATGGAACGTGCAGATGATACAATGCTTTACTACGTACATAGGTAGCTCGAGCTCCTTCTTGTATCTCTTTCTTACGTCACTCTCAAAACAAGAGTTCAGCGGAACAAATGGCAGAGCCTTTTGATTTGGGGAAGAAACATTTAAAAGATCCATAACAAATTTTACTTATGTAAAACGTCATATATTACTTTATGTAGTTCATATTTACAATAAGGGGAAGTATTCATTCCACCCAAAAACTCTCTGTCGAGATTTCACCGGAAATACACGTTTTGAGTTTCTCTGAATCCTCCCGAAAAATATTTTTATTAAAAGCTGGTGTGTGTAAATAACATAACTCAGAAGGGCTAAATGATTGATTTCCAAACTTGGAAAATATTTCGAAAGTTTTGATTTTCTAAAAAAACAGTTGTAACGATTTTAAAATATGAAATGCATTGTATATTTTTCGTCTTGACCCCTCTCACATGGTCTCGTCTCGAACCCTCTCACGTGGTCCCGTCTCCAACCCTTTACGTAGTCCCATCTCCAACCCTCTCACGTTGTCTCGTCTCTAACCTTCCCACTAGGTCTCGTCCCGAACCCTCTCGCGTGGTCAGGTCTCCGACCCTCTCACGTTGTCTCGTCTCGAACCTTCCCACTAGGTCTCGTCTCCAACCCTCTACGTGGTCCCATCTCCAACCCTCTCACGTTGTCTCGTCTGTAAACTTCACACTAGGTCTCTTCTCCAACCCTCTACGTGGCCCCATCTCCAACCCTCTCACGTTGTCTCGTCTCTAAACTTCCCACTAGGTCTCGTCTCGAACCCTCTACGTGGTCCCATCTCCAACCCTCTCACGTTGTCTTGTCTCTAAACTTCCCACTAGGTCTCGTCTCCAACCCTCTACGTGGTCCCATCTCCAACCCTCTCACGTTGTCTCGTCTCTAAACTTCCCACTAGGTCTCGTCTCCAACCCTCTACGTGGTCCCATCTCCAATCCTCTCACGTTGTATCGTCTCGAACCTTCCCACTAGGTCTCGTCCCGAACCCTCTCGCGTGGTCAGGTCTCCAACCCTCTCACGAAGTCAAGTGTGTATTTAGTGGCAAACTTTCATTTCATTATGTTAAATAGTTGTTGAACTGAATATCAAAGTCTGTACTATGATAGCATTCAGAAACTGCACCACAAATACTCAGTGTCCTTAAGAATAATTTGTTAAAGAATGTGTAATTTGAATATAACATATCAGAGTTTTAAAACTAGTGTTTAACTTTGCTCTTACTTTAGATGACACCACAGACGACGACAATGTTGATAAATATAATGAAATAGTACTTGGGAAAGACATTTATGAAGGTAACTTTCTAAGCCTAAGTTCAGGACACTTTGCCAGCTATGAGAACGGTTATCATGGGATATGAACCACAGAACTCCTGTTTGCGACCGGAAATCTCGGATTAAAATTTGCATGCATAATTTGTAGTATATATATATATATAGTGTGCAGATAAAGTCGTATAAATGTTAAGCGTCACGCTTGCATACCAAGCTAGAAGAGCATTCCTCTTCTCCTCAGTACAGCTGTTGTGACTATGATACGTGTTGTGAATGAAGACGTGCTGCTGCGTGTGATATAATGCCGCCGACGGCTCCAGGATACCCTGTGGTGGTGTTACGGAGACATCCTGTAGGTGCTGTGAGATGGAGGAAGCGCGCCGTCACAACCATGCCACTACTGATCCCCGCCGCTGCGCCGGCCAGACGATTGCGACGTTCCCGGAGGAAGTCGGGGCTATGCTCCGGGTCAGTGTGGGCCGCTGGTTGCCTAGGGGGCGGCAGAAGTGGCCCAGGGTCCACGTGTTCCTCGTCGTCGTCTTCTGTAGGCGGCATGGTGTATGGCAAGAGAGTATACCAGCCTCTCGTTCGGGAACCTGTCTCCAGGTATAGGTTCGACGCTGTGCGACCTGCTACCACTCTGTTCAGGTAACAAAATTCATCTATGTGTTTATTACTTAACATTGGCTCTTTCATTCATATAGGTTTCAAGTAACTATATATTGACACCCATACTTTCAGATTGGACCAATCACTGCTCAGTGTTCGCATTTTAATTTTAATGTTCCGCCAACAGTGTTATTCCGCAAACTACAGGGTTAATCAGCTCCCGTAACTGCCTTCAAAATAACCTTATTCATCTTCATGTTATCTTTAGTTGGATTATCTCTATTTTTAGGATTTTTCCCCTTCATCATTAAATTGTAGATCGTTAAAGATTGGTATTTCAAAAAATATTAATTGCTCACTAAATTCATACAGCAATTTAGTAAATCCTTAAGTTCCTAAATAATATTCATTAAAATAAAGCATGAATTAATAAATGGGGAAAGCTAAATCAACAAAACCTATTGAAAAAATTCCTAATAGTTTTCGTTCAATAAATGATTATTAGAAACATGGCAATGGTTCTTTTTTGTTTTTGTTTTTGTTTCTGCGAGTGAGCCCATGTAGCACTACTCAAAGTACAGGTGTATATAAATGATATGTCAAATGAAAAGGCAACTCAAAAAGATTTGTTTTTTGGTACCAGTGCGCATGTGCGTGCAATGTTTCTGCCACAATCAAAGATGGCGACTAGTAAACAGAAAGCGTTTTGTGTTTTGTAGTTTCCAAAGACCGATTCTGTGGTTACTGTACAACGTAACGAGATGGTACAAATGCAACGAGATTCCCTTAAAGTGAATGTTTTTGTGCCATATTCCGGCGAAAAGTTTATGGGCCTTTCTTTTTTGGTGAACCTACTGTAACTGGCACTTCTTACCTTGATACTCTAGAGCAATGGCTCTTCCCTCACTTGGAGGAAATTGAGCCAGAGAACTTCATTTTCCAGCAAGATGGTGCGCCACCTCACTGGCATAACGAAGTACACAATTGGTTGAACGTCGCTGTACCCGGAGCGCTTGATAGGCAGCAAGGGACCCAATGACAGGGCTTGCTATGCATGGCCTCCACTTTTTCCTAACCTAACAAAGGGTAGTCACACTGAACATTTATAAAGTTCTTGGTAAAACTGCTTAAGTTGGTTTTTCATTTGACGTATCATTTATAACTGTAAGTTGAATTTAATAAATATTACAAAGAGTTAAAACGCCGATATTCATTTATATACACCCTGTAATTAGAAACGTTTCTTAGCTCTTCTATTAATCCAAGGTTGTCTCATTCTTTGACTGTGGGCTTTCTTTCTCTCGTCTGTCCACGTTGTTACAGTCACTTGTCACTTATGCACCTTCATCTGTCTAGGATATCGTCTTGAGCGATTCCTGGCAATTTTAAATCTTTTGCTTCATCAATCCATTTCGTAGTGCTTACTTGTGTTTTACTTCTGCTTTCGTAAAATTTCAGAGTTTGTTTTGCGAGCCTATTTGAAGTTAATCGTTTAATACGTCCATAAAATTCTAACTTAATATCACAATTGATGTCTTTATATTTTTAATTTCTTTTTCACTTGTAATTCAGTATTCTTCACCTATGACTTCTGGACCTAAAATGTTTCTTATAATTTTACGTTCTTCTTTTACTATATTTTGTTATTTACTTTTTTGTTCATATTATAGAGGCACTCTGGTTTAATTACAGTGTTACAGTGCCTTAATTTTGTATATTTAGACATACATTGTTTATCATATATGTTTTGAGTAAACCGATATGTTGTTTCCATTTCTTTGGCATTTGTTTTTGTTTGCTTTAGTTTCGATTCCATTTTCCTGAATTATTTCCCTAAGATATTTAAATTGAGAAAACACGTTTAATTTTTCCATATTTGGTTTCCATGTACTTTGGTGCTTGTTTACTGCACGAAATAGATTCAGTTTTTTTTTTTTCGAAAGATATCTGAAGATCACTATCCTCCTCCTCTTCCTCCCCTTCCTCCCCTCCACCACCACTTCGTCATTATTATTATTATTATTATTATTATTATTATTATTATTATTATTATTATTATTATTATTATTATTATTATTATTATTATTATTATTATTATTATTATTATTATTATTATTATTATTATTATTATTATTATTATTATTATTATTATTATTATTATTATTATTATTATTATTATTATTATTATTATTATTATTATTATTATTATTATTATTATTATTATTATTATTATTATTATTATTATTATTCGTGTATTATTCTTACAGGAAGTATTTGTACCCTACCGAAAAATTTGATGCCAAGAATTTGAACGAAAATATAGATTTTGAAATTCTATAAACTAAAAGAAAGTATTTATAGGAAAATGTTTTAAGTTGGTAATTACATTTAGCATCTTTCAAGGATTCTAAATTATTTTCGAGATAATCCGTACAATACAAACTTCTTTTTTTTTTCTTTTTTTTTTTTTTTTAATTTCACGTCCTCCAACCTTAAGTCATATCGGACGGCGAATGGAATGGGTGAAATGATGCTCAAATGTGTCCAGGGTCCATAGAGCTTAGAGTTACCCAACATTCGTCTTCCAGGATAAGGGAAAACCCCGGAAAAACCTTATCCAGGTAAATCACCCTGACCGAGATTCGAACTCGAGACCTCTTGAACGTGAGGCAGACATGCTTCCACCACGCTACCGAGGCGGGCGCAACACAAACTACCCATTAAATGGAAAATTTTACTTTTTTTCTAATGCCTCTAACGGTTTTGATTCAAGTGTTTATGTTTGAGACATTTTCAAGTAAACTGTATAGCTTGAATTGTGCTCTTTATTCTAAATGGATTTTTAGTAAATTTTAGTAAGCGATAAACAAAATCTTATTTCACAAAAGATGTATATCTTTATTTAATAATAAAAAAAGAGCAGCAATTTACGTCAAATGCAGTGAACCATTTCCGGAATATTGCTTGTTATTAGTTTATATTTTCCATTACGTATACGTTTCTCAATTTTTTTTTTTCGGATAATGCAAGGAGAACAGAGTTTCAAAGCCAGTTCTTGAAAGAGTTGACAATCGCTTAAACCTTACTCTATTCACCTATTCCCCTTGCACCTGCAAGAAAATTCTGCAGATGCTTATGTATCAATTCGCATAGAACCAAATTGTATGAAAGTAGCTTCACATATGCTGGTCTACATTTATTCAATAAACTACCACAGAGTATAAAGAATATTGAGTCCAAACCAAAATTCAAAAATGCTCTATTTAATTTCTTAATGGAGAGAAACTTTTATAGTGTAGAAGATTTCCTAAATAATGAATTAGAGTAACTCCATATTTGTGAACAATTACTTTTATATAGCATTTCTCTATGGTATTTATATATTTTGTTTTTATTTCCTTTTCCACTTTAGACTTTTGTTGGATCCTGTATCTGTTAGTTTTTTGTCTTATGCAACTGTTTATATTTATCTTTGTATCTTGAACTGACGTGTCCTATAACATATGTATTATGTTCCAAAGGATGAAATAAATACAATA
The DNA here is from genome assembly GCA_030765055.1 of Mantis religiosa. NCBI lineage: Eukaryota > Metazoa > Arthropoda > Insecta > Mantodea > Mantidae > Mantis > Mantis religiosa. The sequence goes on from CM060958.1 coordinate 22,928,926, forward strand.
CAATACAATTATCTCGGTTTAAATGAAGCGGATAGAGGAGTAAGCGTTTGTATGAGTAATTTGTGCAAGAGTAGAGAAAGTTACATGAATGTAGTCTTTTTAGTTTAGTGTTACCTATAGGGAGTAGTAACTCTGCCCTGCACTGCGACCTTTGCAGATCTATTGCGCATCCCCAAACTCGTTATCATCGATCCAGAAGTGATGAACTGAATCAGGCAAAGGACCGTTTGAAAGTTCCTCCTAGGTCGGAAATTGACTTCCATAAAGGAGGGTTGTTTAGGGAACAAGTGTTAGGCACTCTCACAATAGAGGGCAGGATCTATTCTGAGCAGGTGTCTTAAAAGGGCACAGCGACCCGTTGGCTTTGAGAGATTTCCCTGCAGCTCTCACTACCTGCATCTAGATTTGAGAAATGATTTGATAATACCTGACAGAACTGACTAATTGATATTTTACTGTATTGAGTTTAGATGATCTATACTTATATTGCTACAGAACTTGTTATTCATAACATTTAAGGCAATAAGTATACTCACAATATGTTAATTTTCTAACTTGACTCATTTCATTCCTTTGAAATGTACACAAACTAAAATAGACTTCCCGTCACAACAGCCCGATGTCGAACGAAGATCTACCCCTGACTTTTGCCTACAACGGGCGTCTATGAGTGGAGTGCAGTACCGAAAGGTGGGACGTGGTTAGTCGCTCCTGCTCTGTAATGCGACCTTCGCTAATTGGAGCCATTCTGAAAACCTACATAAAATATCATATCCTTATTTATTTTTGGAATTTTATTTATTACAGCAGAGGCTAGATATCAATTACTATGTGATTAAAGAGCTCCTTGTAAGTAATTTTAAATTGCACAGCAACAAGCTCTTCAGCTTTAATCAGTTTATGATAGCTTTTATTTTTAAATCTGTGCCTATATTACTCAATATTTATTAGCAACATTCTACCAGTCAAAGAACAGTTCGCTGCTACCAATTGAATTAAGTTATATCGGACGATGGAGTGGGTGAAATGATGCTCAAATGAGTCCGGGACCCATAGAGCTCAGAGTTACCCGATATTCGTCTTTCAGGATAAGGCAAGACCCCGGAAAAGACCTTATCCAGGTAACCCCCCTGATCGAGACTCGAACTCGGGACCTCTTGAACGTGAGGCAGACGCGGTACCATCTACGCTACCGAGGCGGTCAATATATCGCATAGCAGTGAGTCGGTACCCAGTGGTGTGGTTCGATAGTGCCGCTCTTATATTCAAATATCCAATTCAAAACTAAGAATTAATGTCAAATGGAATACAAGAGAAATATTCCGAAACATGTGGGCTGAGAAATTCACTAAAATAAGGCTAAAGTATACGAGAATCTCGGCAACCCTACCTGCATTTGTCTAGTTTTCATGTGAGAGAGGTATTGCTCTTCTTTTGTTCTTCTGAGAACCACCCCGGTAATAGCCTAATAAGGTCTTTTCCTAATTTAGCAGTAGTATTTAACACCCGATCCGACTATACATTGCAGAGAACACTGATGATAAATGAAATGAAATTATATTTGGGGATGGAAATGTTCCAGGGCTTAGTGTAGAGCATTTTCAGATATGAGGACTGAAGGAAACATGGAAACTACATGTGGAAAACTTTGTATAGTTAAAGAACGTCGTGCAAATCATTTTAAATTGTATGGAAATTAATGTGTGTTGTTTAACGCCGCTTTTACTACATATGGCACCGCAGGTGGTGACACTGATGATACATGAGGTGAAGATGGAGCACCGGTGGAATGAGATGGCGGGGGAAACCAGATACCCGTTTTTTGTCACGAGGTCTACCCGAAAGTCCGAAGAATCCGGCCTCTGTCAGCCCAGGAGCGATGGAAAACTCCGGGTTCTTTCCTTGGGGCAATACTATGAGTTTAAAAGCCCTCCCCCCCTCCACCATCGACAACAACGTCAAGACGGATGCAAGTGGATACACTTCCGCGCGTCAACCCCGCAGGGAAGGCTACCGAAAACCTCGGTGGGGCCGCCTGGTGATCTAGCACACCTACTAGCTCTGTAGGCAAGTACCCAGGACCTTTCAGACAACCCTCTGCCTCCTCCGGGTGGCCGAAACTTAGCCGGAGGTACCCGATCTCCCGCGGGTGTCGAGAACACACTGCCCCCATGAGTTCAACCCAATCCGAACAACTCCAATTCAAGCAGGGGCTCGAATGTTCGACCCAAGGTTCCTCTGGTAACGTCAGGGGTACCACGAGTGCTAAGGCTCCGCAGCGCCCGCACCTCGGCAGCTGAAGGGGACGGATTCCTTCCCCTACGGGGACCACATACCCCGGATAAAACCCGACCCAGTCACGTTGTCCAACACAAATCTCACTTTGCGGTCGTCTGTAATCAAACTCCGGCCGCCTTGGTGAGAGTCAAGCGGTCTAACCACTCAGCCAAGGCAACAAGCAACAAGCTATTCAGCTTTAATGAGTTTAAGGGTCTCAGAGTGGGTAAGCGGTGCTGGCATGAATTGAACTGTAGTACTCCCGAGAACGAGCCTTGCACGCTACCGCAGAGCCATCTGGCTCGGTTTAACAGGTCTTGAAAAGGTAACATTTCATTAAAAATGTCATTCCAGCTGTAGAATCTGAGCCACGGATCTTCAGCTTACCATGCTGCTGTTACCAACTGCTCCACCATGGCAACATGTCAGCTTGACATTAAATTCCTCAAATGACACACTTCCCTTTCCCCGGGAAATCACAAACCAATCTCACATTCATTTTTTTTTTTTTTTGCAATACTTGATTTGTAAGTAAACCATTGCGAAAACGTATTTGGTTATGTAAGCTAAATTTACAATACATTAGTCTATTCCCATGATAACTAGGATGAAACAGTTCATTACGGTTCTAGTTTTCAATAGTTACTGTACCAGCAGGAAGTGACGTAACACGGTTCTTAGTACGCAATATATTGTGACTTTGTGGGTTGGTAGAATTAAAAGTCTTGTTTGAGAAATTTAAAGCACTCTTTATTGCAGTAAAAGATGCTTTTTACAACCCTGGCAGCAGCAAAATGACGTAACATTAACAAACAACAGTCTTGAAAGTCGTCTCGATCCCCGTCTCAAGTAAACAAAAGAAAGATTCCACTGCAGTACAACTCAAAGAATTACATCACAACTGCAACTAACAAATGACTGACAAGAGCCATGAGCAGTTCGCCCGAGTACTCCCGGGAGGAGGGTAACATGCCACGGTACCTATCCGTAGTGCGGATTTACCCGTGCGGTATAATAGGTGATGTCATTTGCGCTAGCCTGCGTGTCGTATTAGACGGCGGGGTTGGTCTCTACTGATGCTTCTGGTGCCGGTGTGTACCTCCGATGAAGGGGGACAGTGCCCAAATCCGCCTCGCTTAAGACGGTCGCTAGCGATCCATCAAGCAGAGGGGGAACCAGAAGCGAGAGGCCTGATGCAGTTTGGTTTTTGGGAATTGGTGTGTGTCTAAGTCGGCCGCACGCTCTCGGGCGCAGCTGCAGGTGTCACCCTTCCATCTGCGACCAAGCGCGGTACGGGGTAGTTTGGCGGTGTTTGTGAATGGAGGAGAGGCAGACTTTACCACCCAAGGGCATCCTTGGGGAGGCGGTAGCTCCTCCATCTCCTGGGACCCAGTGATTTCACCAGCTGGTTTGGGTGAGGAGTCATTTGGCATACAACGTGTGCGTTCGTTCACGCACGACGTCCTCGACGTAGGGTATGCCGGACTGGGTGTGTAGGAAGTGTGATGGGAACCTGCGGTCGGTACCGTAGATCATCCATAGAGCCCTGTTCTGCACGGCCTGCAGCCTGCGGAGGGTGGTATGAGCCACCGAACCCCAGACCTCGCATCCGTATAGGATGAGAGGCGGAACGATCGCACGATACAGCCGCAGTTTGAGCCTGATGGGCTTTGTTGGACGAAAAATTGGGTAAAGTTTCCTGAGCGCAGCTTGGCCGAGACCGACCTTTGCCCTGACATGCGGAGTCCAGTTGGATTCCCAGGTATTTGGCGGATCGAACCCAAAATGACTGACTCTCCACTTTGCCGCTATATATACCTCCCAGTCATTGTTCTATAATACAGAAGACCTCCCGAGAAAGATCGCGGTGGCAAGAGAAAAGACGGAACAATTCCCGAACCTCTCTCAGTCTCTTTCTCTCTCTCGGCAAACGTCCAGCTTTGCGCGCCACTGTCTGTCTCTTTCTTTCCTGCCCACGCGCGTCCGGCACGGCTTGTCGCAGTACCTCAACAATGCGATCGATGACAATACTATTGATATAACTTACCCAATGACAACTTACAATCTTATAAGCACTTTAAAGTCCCGGGCTTCAAAGATAAAATTATTACGTGAATCAATGTTAGTTTTTTTTTCAATTTACGTCCTCCAACGTTAAGTCATATCGGACGATGAATGAAATGGGTGAAGTGATGCTCAAATGAGTCTGGAGTCCATGGAGCTTAGAGTTAGGATAAGGATAAGGTAAAAAAAAAACGGAAAAAGCCTTACCCAGGTAGCTCACCCTGACCGAGATTCGAACTCGGGACCTCTTGAACGTGAGGCAGACACGCTACCATCTACGCTACCGAGGCGGGCTCAATGTTAGTTGCCAGAAATCAGTGGTTCCAATGCCAGGAGTTCTGTGACTCAACAATTACATCCCACAGTGTATAATACAGCTTAAGAATAATACAATTTTTGAAAATATGTTCTTCAGTTATTACATTGTGTTCTTGTCATGTACAAAAAACAAATGAGCCACATCTGTTCGAGCATTAAGATGCCATATTGGACACATAATGAGAAAAATCTACTTTTAACTTCTCTACCTGCTATGCACAGGTGGAGCATATATTGTGTTATACACAAAAAAAATATCAGCATCTAGATTTCATTACAAATAAACGTTTTGAAGTCCCCTGAAAAAAGCCACCTTTATGCAATGAATAGCTTAACTCAAAGCAAAATGTTAGATGAACTTGATATTTGGGTTCACAGCATGCACACACCTACATCTTTGTTGTAAAAACACTTTTTGTTCACTTCAGAAGATCCCAGGACATGTATTTTTCTGAAAACTTGACATCAATTTTTGTGTGAAATACGATATTTCTCCCACTTATCTATCTAGTAGAGAAAGTAATATGTGAGTTAATCATTGTTGGAGAAAGCTTTCATTACTTGAGATATTTTAAAAGGGAGAGGAATATTTTGTGTAGTTAGATGTGCAGTTTAGTCGCTGGCTGTAATGAAGTCCTTTGACTCAGCTCCTTTGCGAGGAAAGTTCAGCCTGTCCTAAGGTTAAACGTGGCTGTTTCAATATTAGTTTTTCCTTCAAGTAGTTAACATTGAACGAGGAGCTTGCTGCAAGACGTGTATTTGACTTAGTGCCAGCCATTGTTAACTGCGAGAGACTGGGTTCCGACCTCGACAGCTACATTATTAAATTGCGACCCGACAGCACCATGTTCATGAATTCACAATGTGACATGAACTTCTCTCAACGCCTCAATGGAGTAAAGTGACTCTCGCTAGACAGTATTCACTTACAAATAAAAGAGAGATGCATTTGAACTAGCTTTTTATGGATGAATAAATGAAAAAATAACAAAATAAACCGTTGCTTTTGAAGCATTACGAAAATAAACTGCAAAACCATCTATGAGTTTTGCATTCATATAACTTTCTGTAGCTAATATCTGTTCTACAGAGCCTTTGTCAAATGCTTAGACCGCTGGCGTCCCGAGTTTATTCCCAGGGACCGTAAATGGAATTTGTTGATAGACGTCATGGACTCAGGGCAGTCCGATCTTACCTCATAGGGCAAGAGAACGCTGGAGGTGTCGTTGATAATTCGATCTGAAACTGATAGAGGCCTCACAATATTCACATCTGCCGCTGTTCTGTCGGACAAACACGTTTCAGGTTCCTTCAATACATCCCTTCGTCACAGAGGTAACACATTGTCACCGATAGCATTTTTTTTTTTTTTTTTTTTTTTTTTTTTTTAGATATTTCATGTTTTGTTAGAAATAGTCAAAGAGATTAGTATTGCTCATAAAATAAAGCAGTAATGTAAGGTAGATAATGGTGTAACCATGACAACGTAATATGATAAGTAGTTAAATGTTTTAAAAGATTTTGTTCTGCTTATGAACATTGTAGGGGTGATACGTGTATTTGTTCCTCCGAGAAACGGTTTTCTTTTCCTTGTTCCATTTATACTCCGCCCTTAACTGCTATGGTCATATCGGCGGCCGTTCTCCTTTGGAACATGCTGAAGGTGTTAACTCGTTATCTTTGGTTTTTTAATCATTAGATCACGCACACATTCACACTCTCATTCATACTTCCAGACACTGGGGAAGATGGGGAATTATCTTGGTCGGAGAAAAATCCCCAACCCCACCGCCGGGAATCGAACCCGGAACCCCTAGCACGGCAGGCAGGTGCTCTACCGATTGAGCTACGGGGCCAGCCAGAAACAGTTTTATGTGTGCATTAACGATGCATAAGTAGCGAATGCGCGGTCATCAGCGCCCTTTAAAAAACTAATCATGGCAAAAGCCAGATATAAAGCTTTCTAAAAACTATACAAGTGTAACTAAACCTGTTAAAAATATACGTACATAAAAACATCAATCAAAACCTACTAAAAATTTCGTTCACTAAATCCTAAACTCTAAACTAGAAAAAAATCTAAAAACCTTCTCCACGGATCTCCACGCACGGCCTACACGTGGGTGGGGTGGTGGACCGTCTCCCTCAACCACGAAGAGGAGCCCACACGAGGGAGACTTGGCTCGGGACCCCGGGTGCGCCAAACCCGTACCTACCGAAGTAGGCCCCTGGGGGTAAATAGTTCATCATTGCATCAGCCGCTGTTTTTAAAAAAGACTACACTTATAATATATAGAATTGTATCAAAGATTTTAAAATTGTTTATGAGGAATTAAATTTCCATCTTTATATCTTATCTTTTGCCATGACCAGTTTGTTTTAAAAAGGGCGCTGATGACCTCTGCAGTAGAGCGCCCTTATACTCATCATCATCATCATCATCATCATCATCATCATCATCATCATCATCATTTGAACAAGAAAATAATTATTTGTTCTTTCTTTAAAAGTTGTAATACTAAATTTCTCAGCTTCGTTACCACGACATTGGGAAAGAAAAAGAACTAATCGCTCAACAATTACAGATGCACCTAATTATCCAGAGTCGCAGGATAAATTTCTAGATTTCTTAAAGATCGTCACCAAAGGTGAGAAATTAATCTGCATCCACCTTCATCCCATGATGATGGTGCATCATCATAGCATCTTCAAACACCATCATCCCAACAAATTTCACTTCAAGTCGCGACAAGCCAGTGCTGGGCGCTGCGCAGAATTGGACGCTTGTCGAGAGAGAGAGAGAGAGAGAGAGAGAGAGAGAGAGAGAGAGAGAGAGAGAGAGAGAGAGAGAAAGACAGATGTCTGGATAGTTCCGTCTTTCTCTCGCTGCGTCGCGATCTTTCTTGGAGCTCTACTGCATTGTGGAGATATAAAAACCCCGTAAAGTGTGAGTGCGGTGTTGAGTTGCTAGTTGAGTGAAGTTGTGTTGTGCAGCTGTGTTGTAATTGTGTGTTTGAACTGTCAGCAGCGAATTCTTTTGTTGGATTACGTGCAGCTGAGAGCGAGACGACCTTAAAGATTGCTTTGGTGTATGTTACGTCATTTTGCTGCTGCCAGGGTTGTACAAAGAGATTTTTTACTGCAATAAAGAACATTTCAAATTTCTGCAAACAAGACTTTTGATTCTACCAACCCACGAAATCACAATATCACACAATAGGCCCATGGCCGCAGTACCTAACTGTCCTCCGACTTTAGAAGAAATAAAAAGGAAAACAAAGTTCTACGGACTATTCTTACAATCACTTACTGTAAGTATGGAATACATAAAGTTGAAGTGTTGCATTCCACCCAAAAAATTCGATTTTAAAATTTCACCATAAATACAATTTTTGAGAGTACCGCATGGAGTAAAGTGTATGTGTGCACGTGTGCGCACACCTTTGGACAACCTAACTCAAAAACGAAAAGTTGTTTAGGTACCAAACCTGGTACGGTAATTTCCAGGGATGCGGAATAAAGATTTTCGAGAAAAATCTACTCACTTGAAAGTTTACACAGAAAAAAATGTGGTTAATTTTATTTTTTGAAAAATGGTTCTAACGATTTTGATTTAAAAACCATACATTAAATATATTTTCACGACAAATAAAATGCGAATCTTGTATTTTCTGCGATTAACCTCTGAAGTTCTCTTCGCCCTCCTCTGTAGCGTAGACGGTAGCGTATCTGCCTCACAACCCAAGAGGTTTTTCATGAGGTTTTCCCTTATCCTGAAAGATGATGTCAGGTAACTCTAAGGTCTATGTAACCTGTGCTTACTTTAGTATCATTTCATTAATGTTAAAAATTCCTCATTCTAAATGAGTTTTGTTTAAGCAGTAAGTAGAGTCCTGGTCAGTCCCTGGTAAGGAACGGGATCCTTGGTGAAGATGTGCCAACGAATTCTGTTCTGCATTTTCAACTTAATCCGATTCCAACTTTTCCCAACATGCTCAGTTTCGAATCTAAGTAGCTTTAAGTGTTCTTCCTTTTCTCATTGTATTGTGACTTTGTGGGTTTTTAGAATTAAAAGTATTGTTTGCAGAAAATTTGAAATGCCTTTTATCTCGTAAAAAAAAAAAAAAAAAAAAAAAAAAAAAAAACGGTGTGTACAACCCTGGTAGCAGCAAAATTACGTAACCTACACAAACGCAATCTTCAAGGTCGTTTCTTTATGCCCGCCAGAGTAAACAGGCGAATACACTTCAAATTACTACATAGGTGCACACACACAATTAACAACTCACTAGCAACTTACTGACAACTGACCCTTTGCGGGTTTTTATACCTCCAGCCATTGTTCTAGAATTCTGTAGATCGTTCGACAACAATCACGATATCACCGGGATATTCCAGACCATCTCTGTCTCTTTCTCTCTCTCGGCAAGCGTCCAGCTCCGCGCCCACGCGCTGGCCGCGGCCCGCCGCACAACAATGCCTCGGCGAGAGTATTTTTGTAGATTCCACTGGAAAATATTCATGTTCCCTTCTTTGACTTGACCTCTTTCCCTAACGTTTTATTGTCTTGATCTTATCCAAATGTCATTATTTGAAATGGTTATTGACCTCCGTATTCTTAGATAGGTATTTTTTTTAATGAAAATTTGCAGTTTAATTTGTTGATTTTTAGATTTCACCACCGTTTGGCAGGGTGGATTTAACATTATATTCAACATGGAAAACCGTAAGAGATGGACAGTCTTACTGCATCAAAACACACAATTTATGACTGATAATACTACATTTGGTATTTAAGCTGTGCAGTGTGCTAAGTACAATTAGATGAACATCTTCGATAAAACCCTCATTTCTTCTTTTACACTAACCGTGTGTAGAGCAAGGTTTTTGAAAGTTTAGAGTCAGGCTGAAATTAATTTTCATCAATTAATCTAATAGTGGCTTAACTATGAAGCCTGGCATTTAGAGCAGAGTGTCACCACGAAAGGTGCGTATATCATTATATATGAGAAGTCCTGGTTTAGCTGGAAACATACGAGTCAGTTGGAGAATTTAATGTCATGCTGGCACGTTGCCATGGTAGCTCAATGGTTAAGGGCGACAGGATGGAGACCGGGAGATCCGTGGTTCAAATCTCGGCTATGGTATTGAATTTTATAGTTTGATTTTACCTGTCCATATCTATAAAGGATTTAATTAAACTATATATTTGATATATTGATAACTGTTTTGTTTTATGTATTACGTCGCCACTTGTTTGTTGCTTGCGGTGTTACGGAATTTAAAAAATCGGCTTATAGTGACCAATTTCTAAACGTTTAACTATTGTACTGTTCTTATATATCTTCTTTGTGTCTGTGATGAAATGTGCAAAAAAGCATGTCTGTAAACACCTCATCTACATACACTAGGTAGAAAACAAGTTTGTAAATATATTTTTGAAGAGATGATGGTCATGTGAATGTAACACAGACGTGACGTGTCTTATGTACGAGTAACATGGAAAATAACAAGAAACATTTTGATTAACAAAGTATAGAGAACGTTTAACTATTGATAAATGAAATTAATTCAGTAAGGACAGCAGAGACCAAAGACGCTTATTATGCAATTCTCATAAGCAGAAGTTCTGATCGTGCAGATATGTCCTTACTTCCTGCTGAATCACGTCCTCAAAGTACACGCTTGCCTCTAGTCATTTAGACAACTGATGATGATATTCTTGGCGAGACTTAGCTTCTGAGGCTGAAATTGTGATGTTATTCTGTTCTGAAACTGCATTTGAAAAGAGCTCTAAAACATTTCTTTTGAATTTTATGCAAGTCTTAGTCTCTACATCGCGTAGCTACAGGAGTTTTTTTGTTGTTGTAATTTACGTCCTCCAACGTTAAGCCATATCAGTGAAGTGATGCTCAAATGCGTCCACGGTCCATGGAGCTTACAGATAACCGACACTGGTTTTGAAGGATAAGGGGAAACCCTGGAAAAAGCCTTATCCAGGTAACTCAACCTGACCGAGAATCGAACTCGGAACGTCTTCAACGTGAGGCAGACACGCTACCATCTATGCTACCGAGGCGGGCGTATATATAAGGGCGCTCAACTACGGCGGTCATCAGCGCCCTTTAAAAAACTAGTCATGACGAAAGCCAGATATTAAACTTTCTAAAAACTATACAAGTGTAATAAAACCTATTAAAAATAAACGTACATAAAAAACATTAATCAAAACCTACTAAAAATTTCGTTCACTAAATCCTAAACTCTAAACTAGACAAGAATCTAAAAACCTTCTCCACGGGTCTCCACGCACGGCCTACACGTGGGTGGGCCTGTTTTTTTTTTTTTAATTTATTCAATGATCGATCAGCAGTACATGCTTTACAGATCCTTGTTAACTGATTGAATCTTTATGAACTATATAATAACATGTAAGGAAAACTAAGTTGGCTCCTATTATCTATTTAACACTGTGAAACTAGAGAGAGAAAAAAAAGTTAATAAAAAAAAAAACAAGTAATCAAAGAGATAAGAACAACAGTCATTGTGAAACAATATTCATAGTTTTTTCATTCAGAGTCACTAAGGAGGAGATCCTGTGGGAGTCGTCTCTTCAGGCGTGTGGGTTGGCGGGTTCGTACGCCGATGTCGTACATCACAACTCCTGGAACATCTGGCAAGTTTGAGAAGAAGCGAGAGGCGATCTGACGTATGTACTGGTGAAGAGGAAGGAGACCAAGTTCTTTATGCAGTTGTTGATTTCTTACGTACCAAGGGGCATCCGTGGCGATGCGCAGTAATCGATTTTGCAGGACCTGTAGCCTTCGGAGATGAGTGTTGCTAGCCGAACCCCATACCTGGGAAGCATATGTGATAAGTGGCCGGACAAGAGATTTGTAAAAACCTTCTCCACGGGTCTCCACGCACGGCCTACACGTGGGTGGGCCTGTTGACCGTCTCCCTCAACCACGAAGAGGAGCTCACACGAGGGAGACTGTTGGCTCGGGACCCCGGGTGCGCCAAACCCGTACTTAATGAAGTAGGCTCCTGGAGGGAGGCGGGCGTAGCTACAGGAGGTATACAAGCTGGTCCAAATATATTATTACAGCTGAAATGAAATGAATTATAGCAATTTATGTTTTGAAATTACTAGAAAAAAATCAAATGCCAAGAATAATTCCAAATCTTATTGGAGAATGAGCGTTCCAAGTTCTACATAGAAAATACTTCCAGGAGATTCCTTTTGGGGGATACCAAAGGTACAATGATACCTTCATATATTCTGGTTCTCCTAAATGGCTGCTTTGTAGTGTAGCTGGTAGCGTGTCTGCCTCACGTCCAAGAGGTCCTGAGTTTGAATCTGGGTTAGGGTGAGCTATCGGGATAAGGTATTTTTCCAGTGTTTTATTTTGAAAGATGAGTGTCTGTTTACTCTTACCTCTATGAACCCTGGGCTCAATTTAGCGTCATTACAAACATTTCATTCATCGCCCGCTTAAGATCAGAGGAAGTAAAATAAATATGTATATCCTAAGTAAACTGGGCAAATTTTATTAAAATGTACTTTTTCTTAAAGTAATTGTTGAGCTGTTATAGGAACCATGAAAGGGTAGAGCCAGACTGAAAAATTCAATGCTATAGCCGGGATTTGAACCACGAATCTTCTGGTCTCCGTCCATAGAGCTACTGTGGCCAACGTGCCGATATGACATTAAATTCTCCAACTGACTCTTGTTTTTCAGTCTGGCTCTACCTTTTCATAGTGCATCCTACACACGGCTAGTGTGAAAGAACAATTAATTTCTGTTATATGAACTTTTATTGAAGTTAGTAAACACCATGAATTCCGGAGGGAAATAAAATATCAAATGAAACGACATGGCTATTGTATTTTCAGTCATCTGAACTTTCAAAATTCAGAAATTCCGTACTTTTGATATGGACCTATATGTTGTTAACAGGTAGGGAATACGTTTAAATCTTAATGGAGATAGACAAAATATTACAGCACAGAAAATATAAGAAACAAATATTTTTCGTAGCATTAAGCTTTTTCGAGACATTCTTTGTTATTGGTTTGTGCCGCTATTCGATTTTTCTCGTAAACAACCAAATGGACGACTTTTTGAAAACCTGACAATCGCTTTAGCCTATGTATGTTTGTTACATTCCCAACGAAATGATATAAATAGTTGAAAGTTTGTGTTAACAAGAAGCAGGTAGATAGAAAAATCAATTTTTGTAGGAATTGTGGGTAGCAAGTCATATGAATGTCTCTCTTTTGTTGAAATAGTGCGTCGTGTTTGTAAACATTTAATGCTGGTGGTACCCAGCCTCTCCGAAGAACAAGGACAACGCACCGACATACAGATAGACCGTTAAATAGGTTCTTTGAACCCAAAGCATTCTACGCTTTTGTTCCTAAAATGGTGAGGTAAACTAAAATTACAGACTACCTCCTTTACCGTGATTGAGTTGTTAACCTGCAATTTCTTCAGCTTTGGACGCCATTAAAGCACATAATTCGAAATATGTCAATGCTACCTACATGGAAGTATTTTTAGTCACCAAGAATTGGACAGACAGAGCGAGCAGACAGTCAGGTGACTAACCGCCTCGGTAGCGTGGTGGCAGAGTGTCTGCCTCAAGAGGTCGTGAGTTCAAATCTCGGTCAGGATGTTACCTGGATAAGGTTTTTCAGGGGTTTTCCCTTATCCAGAAAGACGAATGTCGTGTAACTCTAAGCTCCATGGACCCCGGACTCATTTGAGCATCATTTCACCCATTCCATTCATCGTCCGATATGACTTAATGTTGGAGGACGTAAAATTACAACAACAAAAAAAGGTCAGGTGACTAAAACATCAGGATTTTGTTTTCTTTTGCTTTGGTACAATTATGTGTCATTCTACGCCATGACATAGTGGGCTAAGACATTGGTTCCCTGGCCACGGAAAGCGGCCCTGGTTCGATCCCTTTCATGGGGTGCGGATTTTAAGTCCCGGGTATAGGACCGGTGCCCACTCAGCATCGTGAGGTGAGGAGCTACGATAGGTAAGCGAACTTGTTCAAGAAAGCCAATTTTCAGGCTGGGGATGCCGAGATGCTGACCACAGCTCCTCCGCGTATTGGTTGGATAATCGCCCACCTCTACCTTGCGTATGTGAGCGTGAGGCCGGTAGTCGGGCTGGCAGGCCCTTGTCCGATATGGACTATAGTGCCACAGGTTTAACTTTTAACAATGTTGTGTCGCAGTATTTAATGTGTCGTCCGGTATTTATATGGTTGAGGTAAACCACATAAAAAGCCCAGATCAGATTGCCAGTTGAACTAAAATACTTCTCAAATGAAGTTCAGAGGTCCTTTTATGGGGTGGAGTATAGCATATCACAGGAAAGAAAGTCTCCGGGGGATGAGACACAGTGTAGTTGGAAAAGATTCCTATATCCTCCCTGGCCGCGCCGTGGCTCAGTGGTTAGACCGCTTGGCTCTCACCAAGGCGGCCCAGGTTCGATCCCAGGCGACCGCAAAGTGAGATTTTTGGTGGACAACACGGCGCTGGGGCGGGTTTTATCCGGGACCTCCGGTTTCCCCCGCCATCTCATTCCACTGGTGCTCCATCTTCATCCCATGTATCACCAGTGTCACCGCCTGCGGTGCCTTATGTAGTAAAAGCGGGCGTTAAACATTACACATATACCCTCCCTCGGTAGTTTATGACACCCCATGTCAGTACAGTTAAAGCCCATTCAAAAACATTCTGACGGCTTCTACTTTTGTGAATGAATCTTCTCGGTTGTAGTGTATTAAGTGAATAGGGTGCATGTTTTTAACGGTTCTGCTCCTTGTGTATTATGCGTTCTCTGTCACACACATTTGCTGTCCTTGTTCCACTGTGTAAGGGAGCATATTCCTTTCAGGGACCTTCTTTGCGTTGGTGGACAGTACTGTTTAACGAGTGTAATTGCATTGTCATCCCACCACAAGAAGGCAAGCAGGGCCTGAGGAGGGAGTGGATCTTGAACTGTTTATCTGCTCTGATAGTGGATCTGTTTACTACGAAATGAGTGTATATGAGTCACCCATGCTGCCAGATCCAATTCTCGTTTCAGTAACTGCAGTGTTAGGTTTTATGTATGGATGAGTAATGTGACAACACTGTATATTTTAGATGAACCTAGCATGCTTATCATATCCGGATAACGAGAATGACAACGAGAATGCGGAAGCAAAAGTGATTATGTTACACATTTCTATAACTTGCCTTCTTGTGTTGGGTGGACAGTAGTCACGGCTCCATAGGCAATGGACACTGGTGATTTATGAAATAATAATTGGGAATTAAAGTATAGGATCCCTGCTCTGCAGTTATGAGGACCGAGGAAAACTTTACAAAGTAGGGGCTTGGTGAGATTTTAATCCCAGATCACGAGTCCGTATCGTAACGACCTTGGTACCACCAGAGCTATTTCCTTGGTAGTATGATGGTATAAAAGAACGTTGACTCAGTGTAACTGACAGTAACAACCACTGAATTTTGTCCTCGCATCCTCAGAGGTACTAAACAGGTAAAAGCCTGTGTAACACAGTGCCTGGAACCATGGCCTAGGGGGGATATAAAATTATATACCTACACCCAGGAGAAAAAGAAACCTTTCTGTTGAATACCCAGAGGGGTTTGTCTTGGGGCTGTTCCCCTACAGAGAGACACGCAAACCTTTAGTCGCGTCCGTCTGGCAGTCATCAGCTTCCTTGTGGCCAATCGTTATCAAGGAAATCTCATTATCTTCTGTTTCACCTTTAGGGCAATTATCGAATTCCGCACAAAAATTCGATATCGGAATTTCACAGGATGTATCTATATAAAAGAGTTTTTAGGATATGGTCTTTCTGTGTGAAGATCATAATTCAAAAATGAAAAATCTGTTGCGGTGCTTTCACATGAGTTTTTCTTCTCATTCTTGTAACAAGCTACGAAGTGGATCCTGTGAAAGAGCTTTCAAATTTCATTCTTTGCATGTGCATCAGAGAGAGAGAGAGAGAGAGAGAGAGAGAGAGAGAGAGAGAGAGAGAGAGAGAGAGAGAGAGAGAGAGAGAGAGAGAGAGAGAGAGAGAGAGAGAGAGAGAGAGAGAGAGAGAGAGAGAGAGAGAGAGAGAGAGAGAGAGATGAATAGTGAATTGGGTCTTAAAAATCACAAATTATGTGAGAACCCATGCCAATAAAAAAATATCGGTAATGGTTAATGCTGCAAAACCTTGTATTTGCCATAAATTCTGTCCTTCGAAGACATTTGCGTACATTTTTCTTTTTGTGTGTAATATAATTTTATATATCTCCTACAGTTTACCAGTAATGCAAAAGAGTTCAGAATGAATAGCAC
Source organism: Mantis religiosa (assembly GCA_030765055.1). NCBI lineage: Eukaryota > Metazoa > Arthropoda > Insecta > Mantodea > Mantidae > Mantis > Mantis religiosa. Next base: position 22,944,966 of record CM060958.1, read on the forward strand.
TTCTGTATAGATATGTACTTTATAATATCATACAAATATTTTAAACATATGGTAACTACATAATTTTGATCAGAATCGATTCGGTTATTTTTGGTACACTAAAAAATGTGACAATTTTTCCATGAAAGAATAACTTAGAGTGGGAAAATTTTCTTGAAAATCTTCGTATTGCATCTTTTAATTTTTATGTTTCTTCCTTCCTTCCTTTTTTTTAAATTTACGTCCTCCAACAATGTCATGTCGGACGATGAATGGCATGATGTTCAAATGAGTACAGGGTACATAGAGCTTAGAGTTACCAGCCATTCATCTTTCAGGATAAGAGAAAACCTCCACCGTTAAGTCATATCGGATGATGAATGAAGTGATGTTCAAATGAGTACAGGGTACATAGAGTTTAGAGTTACCAGACATTCGTCTTTCAGGATAAGAGAAAACCTCCAACGTTAAGTCATATCGGACGATGAATGAAATGATGTTCAAATGAATACAGGGTACATAGAGCTTAGAGTTACCAGACATTCATCTTTCAGGATAAGAGAAAACCTCCAACGTTAAATCATATCGGAGGATGAATGAAATGATGTTCAAATGAATACAGGGTACATAGAGCTTAGAGTTACCAGCCATTCATCTTTCAGGATAAGAGAAAACCTCCAACGTTAAGTCATATCGGACGATGAATGAAATGATGTTCAAATGAGTACAGGGTACATAGAGCTTAGAGTTACCAGACATTCATCTTTCAGGATAAGAGAAAACCTCCAACGTTAAATCATATCGGAGGATGAATGAAATGATGTTCAAATGAGTACAGGGTACATAGAGCTTAGAGTTACCAGCCATTCATCTTTCAGGATAAGAGAAAACCTCCAACGTTAAGTCATATCGGATGATGAATGAAGTGATGTTCAAATGAGTACAGGGTACATAGAGCTTAGAGTTACCAGACATTCATTTTCAGGATAGGAGAAAACCTCCAACGTTGAGTCATATAGGACGATGAATGAAGTGATGTTCAAATGAGTACAGGATACATAGAGCTTAGAGTTACCAGACATTCATCTTTCAGTATAAGAGAAAACCTCCAACGTTAAGTCATATCGGACGATGAATGAAATGATGTTTAAATGAGTACAGGATACATAGAGCTTAGAGTTACCAGACATTCATCTTTCAGTATAAGAGAAGACCTCCAACGTTGAGTCATATAGGACGATGAATGAAATGATGTTCAAATGAGTACAGGCTACATAGAGCTTAGAGTTACCAGACATTCATCTTTCAGGATAAGAGAAAACCTCCAACGTTAAGTCATATCGGATGATGAATGAAGTGATGTTCAAATGAGTACAGGGTACATAGAGCTTAGAGTTACCAGACATTCATTTTCAGGATAGGAGAAAACCTCCAACGTTGAGTCATATCGGACGATGAATGAAATGATGTTCAAATAAGTACAGGATACATAGAGCTTAGAGTTACCAGACATTCATCTTTCAGGATAAGAGAAAACCTCCAACGTTAAGTCATATCGGACGATGAATGAAACGATGTTCATATAAGTACAGGATACATAGAACTTCTGACACTCATCTTTCACGAACAGGAAAATCCCGAATAAACTTATCTAGATAACTTGCGCTGACCCAGATTGGAACTCAGGATCTCTTGAGCGTCAGACTGACAGGCTACCACCTACGATACAGATGTGGGCGTTTTTGTTGTTTGTTTGTTGTATTTTTGTTATTTTATTAATACTGCATGCTCCATTACATCTTGACACTACATGCAACTCCTTAACTATTTACAAGTACGATTTATGTTCAGTTTGAGTTTTCAAATATTTTGAAAATTGATTTTATGAGTAGTACATTTGACAAATTTTGGCAAGTGATATTTCATTAAATCATGACAGAAGCGGGCATATTCTATCCTTACAGGATGCCAAACTTAAGCATCAGTTTAGTTACTTGAATGACATTTGTTGTTGTTGTTGTTGATGATGATGATGATGATGATGATGATGTTGAGTAATGTTCTTTGTAAACAGAGGACACACGTTTTTATGAAAATGTGTTTTCTTCTTATTAAATTGTGTACTTCCACTGAAATATCGTTACAGAAGTTTTCGATGGAATGCAACACTTATTTCTGTGCATGTAGTAGAACATCAGCGAAATATTTTTAATGGAATTTAAACATTTCTATTGACACACTTTCACCTAAATCACATGCACTGTATGTATTGTAATAGCCTATGTATTTACATTGTATACAATATAGCTACAAACTAGTCGGTAGTAATAAAGGCAGCGAGCTTCTGCTGTCTCAGTTTAGTGTATCGCTTACGAGCAGCGCAATCTCGCAACCGCTTTAAACATTAGAAGTTCATTTGTCAATGTTTCGGCTTGACTCTGGAAATAAAGCATCAATTTCTCTTTGTTTGTTACTGCTTGTGTGTGGTTCATAACCACAGCTTGTTCATCAACACTGTCTGAATCTGAGTACTCTACATTTTTAGTAACACTGCATGATGCAATAATGTCTTCCTGTGTAATCGGTTTATAACCTACGTCATTGTCAATGACTTCATCAACATCGGAACAACAATCGATATTTTTAAAAATGTCCATGAAATCTTCTTCCACAATTATATTTTTCTTCTACAATTTTGTTTTCTGACAAGTCACACATACGAGGCCACAGCTTTTTCCATGACTTTATTAAAGTTTCTCTTCCAACCTGGTCCCAAGCAGGTGGGATGACTGCAATGAATTTGTCCGCCAGCTGGAGAATTCTAGTAATGTACCTGCTGAGAGCAGCAATTTATAGTCTGTGAAAAAAGTCTTAATTTACTATGCTATTTTTTTTTTCAAATTGGTCTGGGTTATCCGGACGTTCAGGTTAAAGAGGTCTGAGTTAACGAAGTTTTACTGATTTAAGTAGCAGAGAATTCTCTGTCCTAATAGATGACAGCCTTCTCTGAGCCACCTCAGAATATCTCTTCTGTCTTCCTGCCTCCCCCCGTCCCAGGGAAAGGGTGAGGTGAAGGAATCACAGGAGGCTGTAGGCCGCAGGCAGGTTGGTCGACAGAGGTCCTTAACGTTTCCAAGCCTGATGACGTTGCCACACTGGGGGCTGCTCAGAAAATGCTTCCCTTTGGCTTGACTGTGCATCATTCGCTTGACTGCAAAGCCTCCAAACGTCTAAACTTACTTGAAAATGAAAGGAAGGAGGGAAAGAAAATTGTTGTATAAGAGAAATTATCCCAACATTCACCTTACAAACCTGGGAAATCCACAAAAAGTCGATGGCGAAATCGACAGGCTATAGGAATCGAACCCGGGTCATTCCAGTGTGAGCTTTACCGCGGAATCATTTCGGCGGTAGTAAGCAGAAGATGTTTAGAGAAAATCATGTGAGTTGATGAGATTATCTCTCCAAAAACGACACTGCTCCCAATCGCATAACATAAGACGATCGATTTCTCCTGAACATTTCAATGAATCAACACTACTTTGTCTGGTCGTACTTCCGCAGTGAAACAGTCACGCTAAATTGTTGTGGAAACAAAAAGGACAGAGCTCAATTCGTTATCCTCGCCACGTAGTATTTATCGTGACGCGCGTTGACGCAATGTTTTGTCTTACATACAAAACGTGTTTCCATTGTCATGTGCGACTTGCAGGTGTGCCAACATGGGCATTTGTTTTACTGCCATATTGGACTCTGGCCTGCCGTTCTACAACGTACTTTCTTTGATTAGAGGATATACCAGCCTACCGTTGGAAATATTGTTTCAAATCGGCAGTTGCATAACAATATTTTTGACCGTTGTTGCTGTCCGAAAAGCTTCTTTAGCCCGAATGACAAATTAATTTCATTTACCTTCCTGTTCTTTATGAAATTATTGTGCAATCGTCTATACCATTTTTATTGTGACTCTTTTTTATCACCTATAATAATTGTAGTTTCATTCAGTCTAGTTATTCCTAATAACAAATGAAAAATCCTCTGATTTTTACGCAAAGAATGTGAAATATCGGCGGAACGTCAACTTCCGTAATTTCTCGATATTCTTACAAGTTTTTAAGAAAAAAATGAGGTATGTATTTTTTATACTTTAGAAATATCCCGTAAAAACCCCTTCTTTATTCATGACTTTTACATGATTGATAAGCTGTAAAGGATAGAAAAAAACTTTCTACTCAATAAGTCTAGATCTATTTAAAGCACAAAATGTATATAAAATACAATTTTTTTTGTTGAGTTAACTATTTGTAGCTGTTGCTTATTATTGATTTGAATTTTCCAATATTTACAATTTTCTGAAATGGGAAGTCATTCTTTTTCTTCCCTCCTTGTTATGCAAGAAGAACAGATCCCACCTCTGTAGCATGGTGGTAGCTAATTTGCTTCACGTTCAAGAGAACCCAAGTTTGAATCTGGATGTTTTTCCGGGCTTTTCTCTTGAAAGATGAACGTCAGACAATTCTAAACTCTATGGACCCTGGGCTCAGTTGAGCATCATTTCACCTGTTCATTCATCGTCTGATACATCACGTTGGAGAATGTAAATTAAAAAGAAGAAAAAAAGAACGGAGTTCAATTTAATAGGCCTGAGGGTAGGTGTTCCTGTATTTCCTTTCTATCTATGTACAAGGAAATACATATATAATAAAACTATTTATATAAATGTCTGTGGATTAGTACGAAGTAGAAGAATGAACTTTTGTAAAAGTAGTTCGCACAGAAGTGACCAGAGAAACTCATATGAGGGCAACACGTCAGATTTACATCTCACTACACAAATTCAGGAGACCCCTTCCCCCATTTATATGCCACGTTTAACATCCAAGGTTCAAAACATCTACTATGTCCTATGTCCTTATACGAGGGGGGGGGCAAAAGAAACCGGACTCCAAGGGCGCTGCCACTCGTAGACGTAGTGCAGGGTTCTCACGCTAGATGGTGTTAGTAGAGACCTTCATAAAACAGCTGTGCAGACCGTGTCAGTGTAGAGCTGAACGTGCAAGTGTGGTATTGTGTTTCTCTGACTGTTGGCGGGTTACCTTTGCGAAGTCGTTATGGCAACTTTAAAAGAACAAAGAGTGTGTGTGAAATTTTGTTTCCTGCTTAAAAAATCTGCAACGGAGACACACTAAATGCTTCAGGAAGCTTTCCAGGAGGGCGCTATGAGCCACACACAGGTTTTCGAGTGGTGTGGGCGCTTTAAACGTGGTGAGATGTGTGTTGAAGACCAACCTTGTTCTGGATGCCCTTCAATATCGCAAAATGAGGAGAACATTGAAAAGGTCCGCCAAAAGATCAATGAGGATCGTCGCCAAACGGTCGACCAAATTTCAGCAGCGACAGGAATCAGTTGGGAGCTCGTGGCAGCGGATCTTGAGGGAGGATTCGCACATGAGACGTGTTGCTGCTAAATTTGTTCCGCGCCTTCTCACACAGGAGCACAAAACCATCCGCATGAATGTGTGTCAGGACTTGAAAACAGAGATTGCACGTGATCCAAACTTCTTGAACAAAGTCATTACAGGGGATGAGAGTTGGTGTTACGGGTATGACCCAGGAACCAAGCAAGCGTCAAGCCAGTGGAGGACTCCCAACTCTCCCAGACCAGAAAAGCAAGGCAAGTGAGGTCAAATGTAAAGACGATGATCGTTGTCTTTTTTATGTTCGTGGAATTGTGCATCGGGAATTCGTACCCCCTGGCCAGACTGTTAACCAGCACTTTTATTTGGATGCCTTATGGCGTCGCGAGAGGATGTGAAGAGGAAACGCCCGGAATTTTGGCGATCAGGTGACTGGTTTCTGCATCACGACAACGCTCCAGCACACACGACCTTACGAGTGACCCACTATTTGGCATCTCAGAGGTGGTCTGTCGTTCCTCACGCTCCGTATTTGCCGGACCTAGCCCCGTGCGGCTTTTTCCTTTTTCCACGAATGAAAAAAGCGCTAAAAGGGGAGCGTTGTGATGACGTGGAGGTGGTAAAAACAGCTACGCAAAGGGCACTGGACAATATCAAACTTGAAGAGTTCCAAACATGCTTCCAACAGTGGGAAAAGAGACTTGACAAGTGCATCGCATGGAATGGAGAGTATTTTGGAGGTGACTGAAGTAATTTTGTAAAAAGGTTCATCAATAAAAAAATTTATGACAACAGTCCGGTTTCTTTTGGGTCCCCCCTCTGCACCTTGACATAGAATCCTGTGTCACCAATTTGAAGCTGGAGTACTTGAGCTCCACGAAGTCTGACTGAGTGGTTAGACGTCTCAACTCTCACCAAGGTGGCCCGGGTTCGATCCTAGGTGACCGCAAAGTGAGATTTGTGGTGGACTACACTGCGCTCGGATATTTTCTCCAGGCTCTCCGGTTTCCCCGTCATCTCGTTCCACCGGTGCTCCATCTTCATCTCATGTATCATCAGTGTCACCGCCTGCGGTGCCGTATGTAGTAAAAGCGGGCGTTAAACACTACACATTTCATTTTTCCAGCAAGTCTTGAAGTTCTCTGCTGCTGTTTGCCTACACTAATACGAGGTACGTTCAGAAAGTAAGTTCTGTTTGGTAATAAAATTAAATTGTGTACAGATACAGAAATATTATTTATTGCACAAAATTCTACAACTCCTAAACTATTTTTCTACATAACGGCCGAAATTCTGCAGGCATTTGTCATAGCGAGGCACAAGTTTTTGTATACCTTCTTCATAGAAGTTTGTCGCCTGTGTCTTCAACCAGTTGGAAACATTTTCTTTCAGCTCTTCGTCATTGTTCAAGTGTTGACCATCAAGGAAAGATTTGAGATACAAAACCACATGAAAGTCGCTGGGAGCGAGGTCAGGGCTGTACGGGGGGTGGTGAAACACGTCCCAGCCAAATCCCTGTAGGATATTTTTCGTCGTATTTTCAGTGTGCGGTAGTGCGTTGTCGTGAAGAAACACAACACCTTTTGACAGCCCATAAATTTCAGTTGGTTTCACTTTCCTAGCATTCAGAAAACGAATCACAGATCTGATTTCACAAGCGGCGGGATTTTCAATCAACACCGACATTGTAAACAAGCACAACAAAGCGTACGTGACTGACAGCGATCTCACAATGGCGCACGTTTCTTCTCCTTGATACAGAGCGTCTACCGCGCATGTGCGGAAAAGCGATCGCAGCGCTGCAGCGGATATAAATTGAAACAACTTACTTTCTGGACGCTCCTTGTATTAAGAGCGGTGAAATTTTTTCTCGGGATATAAGTAAGTGTTTACTTTAAAAAAGAATGCCACGGATACTTGATGTAAAATATTTAATCAGATCTTCAAAGGCTTACTGAAATATTACCAAGTTATCACTTTTTATATAATTGTAAGTATCGAAGCTTTTAGATGAATATGATTCCCAGCGACATGTATGTATGCATGTATGTATGTATGTATGTATGTATGTATGTATGTATGTATGTATGTATGTATGTATGTATGTATGTATGTATGTATGTATGTATGTATGTATGTATGTATGTATGTATGTATGTATGTATGTATGTATGTATGTATGTATGTATGTATGTATGTATGTATGTATTTTTTATGTATGTATGTATGTATGTATGTATGTATGTATGTATGTATGTATGTATGTATGTATGTATGTATGTATGTATGTATGTATGTATGTATGTATGTATGTATGTATGTATGTATGTATTTTTATGTATGTATGTATGTATGTATGTATGTATGTATGTATGTATGTATGTATGTATGTATGTATGTATGTATGTATGTATTTTTATGTATGTATGTATGTATCTATATATGTATGTATGTATGTATTTTTTATGTATGTATGTATTTTTATGTATGTATGTATGTATGTATTTTTATGTATGTATGTATGTATGTATGTATGTATGTATGTATGTATGTATGTATGTATGTATGTATGTATGTATGTATGTATGTATGTATGTATGTATGTATGTATGTATGTATGTATGTATGTATGTATGTATGTATGTATGTATGTATGTATGTATGTATGTATGTATGTATGTATGTATGTATGTATGTATGTATGTATGTATGTATGTATGTATGTATGTATGTATGTATGTATGTATGTATGTATGTATGTATGTATGTATGTATGTATGTATGTATGTATGTATGTATGTATGTATGTATGTATGTATGTATGTATGTATGTATGTATGTATGTATGTATGTATGTATGTATGTATGTATGTATGTATGTATGTATGTATGTATGTATGTATGTATGTATGTATGTATGTATGTATGTATGTATGTATGTATGTATGTATGTATGTATGTATGTATGTATGTATTTATGTATGTATGTATGTATGTATGCATGCATGCATGCATGTATGTATGTATCTCACTGCAATTGGGTACTGCCCGGTGGCAGAGTTAAAAAAACAGATTAAATTACAAATACTAGATTTACAACAATAACACAATAAACAATACAAACATGATATTATTTTAACTTTAGTCACTTAAAAATATCTAATTACTTCTCTATTTACATATTATATACCATTGTAATTTAAAAGTTAAACTATAACCATCTAGATTTTTTCTAAATTTCGTCAGCGACAGGGGACAGCCCTAAAAGACTGCTACAGGCAATTCATTCCATTCTTCAATGGTTCTATTAACAAAAGAAAATTTTCCTACGTCTTTTCTGTATCTTTTACCCTTAATTTTATACCTATGATCGTTTCGTCCATAATAATCCGGATTATCTAACCTTACACTAACGTCCGCCCATGCCTTTACACCAGCATTAGCTTTGAATAATGCTACCAACCTAAGTTTTTTACGTCTAATTCTTAATTCCTCCCATTTAGTCTCATCTCCTTTTATAGGCCCAAAATACTTGCCTCTTTATGAATTTTATTGCCCTCTTCTGTATTTTTTCTAATGTATCGATTTGGTTAGCTCTATACGGGTCCCAGCATGCTACTCCATATTCCATAACCGGCCGCACTAAGGCCTTGTAGGCAATTTCCCAAGACCTAGCGCTCCCCTTTTTCAATATTCTCATTACGAAATGTAATGCCTTCCACGCATTCCTAGATGTGGAATTTACTTGTTGGTCCCATCCAACATTACTTGCCAGGTACACTCCCAAGTATTTGCAGCTGTCCACCTATGGGATTTGTACCCCTCCCATGTGATAGTTAACAATAATTTTGCCCTTAGTTCTACTAAAAACAATGGACTTACTTTTCTTGGCATTAATTGTCATTTTGTTAGCCGCAGCCCAATTACAGATTTCATTTAAATCATCCTGAAGAGCGGTTTCATGCACTGTATTCCGAATTTTATTATAAATGATACAATCGTCTGCAAACAACCTTATCTGGCAGTTAATATTAACAGCAATGTCATTAACAAAAACGAGAAACAGCAAAGGTCCTAGTACTGAGCCTTGCGGCACACCCGAACTTACGGTTCCCCTAGCGGACAGCTCTTTACCTACTTTAACTTTTTGCGTTCTCCCTTTCAAGAAATGTTTAACCCATAATACTACGCGTTTGTCAATTCCTGTGTTAGCTAGCTTACAAATAATGATCAATGACTGCGGTTGGTTTCCTATAAGTATTAAACGTTTATACAGAATCGACGCAACTTTGCTCCTAGCTGATTATCACCGAGGAATTCTGTGCTCCCCGGTTACTATGGGACTACCTTGTGATGTCACGTCTTACTAAACTTGCTCCTTAACCAATCTCCCCTATCAACGTTTCTTACTTACATGGACCAATAATATTTGTCTTCCCTTTATAATTTCTTACGTGTCCATCCACATATACTTCCCGCGAAAGGCCTTCGGCGAAATCAAAGTTCCTTTCGCTTTCGCAGTAAGTACTTAACAGTCATTACGCACGCATCCTGAACCGAGCGGCTTTCCAAGAATTTTCCGGAATGAATATGTGAAGTTAATTATCTACCTATGCAATTTCCTTAGCCACTGATAAGGGATAAGCACTTAGCTTTCCACAAAAAATTCATATAATGTTAAATATTTATATCGATTCTGGATTTCATAGTCAATACCTGATTAATTTATCATATTTCATTGCATATCATTTACTTGTTCCATATTAGTTTATGCTTTATAGAAGTCACTTATTATTTGAGTATTAAGGTAAAAAGTAGTGAAATAAAACTGGATAACTACATTATATACATCTTCCGGGCTTGTAGGCCGTGGTCCAGTTTAATATCCGACGTATCGCCGAAAACTGCGTCCGCCATCATCAGGGTTGCGAACTTGTGAGCTCCTGAGTCCAAATACTGGAGCGCTGTGTCTCCCAGCGCGCTCTAAGCCCGGACGCTATAGTTGACGACGTCAGCCGTGAAAGCCTCAGCACTTATGTAAAACTGGATAAAATAAATTACTAATTGTTTTAAAATAAATATAGGTAAAGCAAAACTGATACAAATTAAGCCCGCCTCGGTAGCGCACATGGTAGCGTGTCTGCCTCACGTTCAAGAGGTCCCGAGTTCGAATCTCGGTCAGGGTGAATTACCTGGATAAGGGTTTTCTCGGGATTTTCCCTTATCCTTCAAGATGAATGTCGGGTAACTGTAAGCTCCATGGAACCTGGACTCATTTGAGCATCATTTCACCCAATTCATTTACTGTCCGATGTGGCTTAACGTTGGAGTATAAATAGTATTAACATAAATAAATAGTAATAACAAAATCATAGAACATACCACAACTTTTGTTTTGTCATTTCTGTTCCACCGTGTAAGGAAATTACTTAGCTGTGTATTTGAGGTTGGTTAAATCCCACGTTGCGTAGACAATATGTATCGAATTTATGCAGTTCCCTGATGTTCTGGAAGTATTACCTCGTCCACGGCTGCTCTGATGTTCGTATAAGATTCTTTTTCCCAGGACGGGTCGCGGATGTAAAGAAGATGGTGGATTTTTAAATGACACACTATTTTATCGAATTACTTTTGAATAATCCTTTCGATTTATTGATAATTTGACTTTTTAACACTTGATAGTTAAATATTTTCACTATAAATTGATAATTATTACTCGTAGCACAATTACGATTATGCTATAACAACTTTTGACGATAGCGTCCATTTGACGAGTACGTCTTACTCACACAACAGCTTGATAGAGAAGAAAAAAGGAAACAGCTTCATCTTGTTCTTATATATTAACTGGGTCGTTGCTATGACGACGAATCAACATTATTCAATTTTTACAATTTTGATTGATGATTTTCTCATACTTTTTCCAGATAATTCCATTTTATAATTTTTAACATTTAAACATATTTGAATAACCATTTTAAATCGTCTCAACCGTCATTACAAATAATTGTACTCAGCGAAATATTTTTCAGCATTTACACTGTAGAAAGGAATCCAAAAATACTGCAGAACTATTCAATCAAAATCTGGATTTTTAGCTTAACATTCAACAGCATTTGGAGGCAGTCTACATTTTTATTTTTCTGCATAGTTTATACTAACAATTGGGACTAAAGCTATGCATATACGTTTGGATAAATTATCTGTAAACTTTACAAAATAAGAACTAGAGAAAGGAATGGGTTCTTCCCCTTACTTTCGCTGTAAATATTTCAGGTCTGTTGACAGTACTCGGGTAGTAATGTTAGGGTGTAAATAATTTACCAGGCTCTTAAGAGAGAGAGAGAGAGAGAGAGAGAGAGAGAGAGAGAGAGAGAGAGAGAGAGAGAGAGAGAGAGAGAGAGAGAGAGAGAGAGAGAGAGAGAGAGAGAGAGAGAGAGAGAGAGAGAGAGAGAAATATACTGCACTTAAGGATACATTCCATAAACATTATCGTTATTATCGCATTTTCGAAATACATTAAACAGTGGTCATGAAAACTAAAAATACACGGTGCAAGTCTTTATCAGAATCTTGCGTATTGCATTTGCGAAAAATAGTCATCCATAACTGTCACAAATCTACTTGCCTCTCATCTTTAAGAATTACAGGATTAGTTTGTTGGATTAATAGCTGTTTCTTTTCTTGTATGGAACCTTCTACCAAAACTTATACGAGGGCTGCTCAATAAAGAATGATCACAATTTTTTTGACAACATATCTCTACTCATCCTCATAATTTTGATGGTCCTTCTCAAAATAGGTTCTCCTCAATGCGATGCACTTGTCCCAGCGTTTCTGCCAGACTTCAAAGACATGCTGGAAACCATTTTTGAGAGATCCTTCAAAATCGCCTCCGCAGCCTTCACCATTGCTTCTGATGATGGATAATGCCTCCCACGAAGGCGTTTCTTCAAGTTAGGGAATAGAGAAAAGTCACATGGGGCTAAATCCGGACTTTAGGGAGGGAGAGGGATTCACTTCACGTTGATTTTTGCAAGATATTTAGCAACAACATTGGCAATATGGGGCCACGCATTATCGTGGTGCAGCATCCAGCCTGCATCAGGGAAATGAGGTCTTTTGCGCCTGATACGGACTTGCAATGTTTTCAAGAAATCCCTTGTAGTATTGTCCAGTTACTGATGTGTGTGCAGGTACAACATGCTGATAAACCCTTCCATGAATATCAAAGAATGAGATGACCATAACTTTCCCAGCGGAAGAAACCACTTTTTCTTTTTTGAGGGTTGGTGATGAAGGTGATTTGCACACTGAGCTTTGCTGTGTGCTCTTAGGATTAAAATGATGTAGCCAAGTTTCATCAGCAGTGATTACGTTTGAAAGAAACTCCGGATCTTCCTCTAACATCAACTTTAACTACATGTTACCTCCATTGCAGCGGTAGGCGATACTGAACATGTCTGAACTTGCCTGGTTCTCACAGGCGGGAACCAGAAGTACCAACAATGAAATCTGGCGTGTTTGTTTCACATTAAGCTAACAGAATGTAATAAGATTGAATTTTGGTGCGAAAAATTATGATCGTAAAAACTTATGATCATTCTTTATTGAACAGCCCTCGTATTTGGATAGGGGATATAAACACGACCAAAATGGAAACATTAAGACCCCATTGCGCTGCATCTGCCATCTACAGACCTCGTCTTCCCTTGTAATCTCTCGTTTCGTTTTCTTCCGGATTTTTAATAGATGCATTAGAGCTAGTTTGGGTCACAGTAATAAAATTTCCTAATTCACTGCTATCATCATTCTCTTGTTTTCTGCGACTTGATCGAAACAATGTGTAGGTAACTTTAATGCCAACTTTTAGCGAATTTTAAAGGCTTAATTATTGCCTCAATCTCCTGTAGATACCCCTCTTGTATCATAAACGAAATGACTGTAAATGTTTATATAATGGTTTTACAAGAATAGTTTGTAAAGGAGTAGGTAGAGAATTGGAATAAGACCAAGGTGTAAAATCTTTTTATTTTCCTTAGGCAAACATGCTACTGTTTTCTAAATAAATATATGATGTTATTTAGTGGATACAAGGAACGATAAAGAGAGATTACACTGGTAAACATATCGTTATCTTTTGAGATACCTAGGCTACATTTAAGGCTACAAATATCCGTAAGATAATGACAAGGCTGGTTTTAAATTGCCTAAATAGTAAATGTGCTCATAAGTTTAGGCAAAAAGACACAAGCTCTATTGATCTGGGTGCTGGTTCATAGTGGTATAGAGGGAAATGAAAAGCTGGTGAACTTGGAAGACAAGAAACAGCTTCACAATTTATTGAACCAGAGCCGGTTCTGGGAACAACAGACAGAGTGTTAGAAAGTAGTTGCCCACCTCTGTAGCATGGTGGTAGCGTTGTATGCCTCGTGTTGAAGCGGTTGTGAGTTAGAATTTCGGCAAGGGCAAATTATTTGGATATGATTTTTATCTCATGGAACTTCCTTATGCTGAAAGAAGAATGTCGGATATCTCTTAAGTTCTATGAAACCTGGACTCATTTGAACATCATTTCACCCATTTTTTCATCGTCCGATGTGCCTTAACGTTAGAATACTTCAATGAAAAAAAGATTGTCCAAATAAGAACATCAGAAAACCTGATTTAAAACTTCAGGAAAGAAAAATACTGAACTACTTATCACAAAGCAGTAACAAAGCTTGTCCATGGACAAGCATGGAGTGTTTCAAGTTAACTTAGAATGTAGATTATACAGCTGTAACTGAATCAACAGCGCACGTTATGCTCCTATGAGGCTTCAGAAGATATATTGCTTTTGGGAAATGTTCTTAAAACTACAACAATATGAAACTGTGCTCTCCTCTACCAAGATAATGAAGGCTTTAAAACCATTCAGGTAACACAATAAACTCAAGGCAAGAGCGTTTCAGAGGAATAACGGAAATTTCTATCGGAAAACATAAGACAATCTCGTTAGCCTCGTGTATCTATCTCTGCAGAATCGTGAACGAAATGTGCAATGAAAACATATCTGTTAACCTGAAGTGGATAGGAAATACATTGATCTGTGTAGTCACATGATTTTCTCTGCTCTATTCTCTACTCTGCGCTTCAACCTCTATTTACTACATGCTAAATTAAGATAAACATTCTTCTATTGCTAATTTTTTATAGATGCAAGGAGAATATGGGAATATAGTGTCGTCCTCCATGATCTAGCCTCTGGGGCCGGAGATCGCGGGTTCAAACCTAGACGAGGGTGATGGATGTTTTTTTTTTCGGTCGTAAAAGGGAAGTAAAATAAATGTTTCCGTGACTAATAACCTCAAGTCTGGTTACCTCCGAGCAAAATTAAGAGAGCTTTCATGCACAATATAGAATGGGACGTTCAGAACAATATTGGTTAAACATATCCATAAATAGAAGCTGAGTTTCAGTTTTTGGGAAATAGACTTTAGTAATAGTCAACTGTTTTTAAGGTGGACGCTATGCGATGGTTTTGAAATTCAGTTGTCTTTGTATGACAAAGAGATAAAGAATTAACAACTTCTCACTTTAAAAAAGTTAACCTACTGATAAATTCAAGCAAATAACAAGGATTATCTCCAAAATGGGCACTCCATCGAAAAATTATTTTGTATATAAAATGTATATTTTGAAGAGATTTAAATTATATGTGCAATAAGAGGACCTCTGAGGACATTTCCAGAAAATACAACATATACGTTTTATTTGTTATAAAACATCTTAAACATATGGTATTTTAATCAAAGTCGTTGACAACTATTTTGAAAAAGTCAAAAGTTTGTAAAAATGTTGCATGTAAAGTGTAATTTGGGTTGGGGAGATTTTGTTGAAAATCTTGTAGTCGCAGCGTTAGAAGATAACCGAGCATAAATACTAAATTTGGTAAGTAACCCAATTTTTGATTTGGAGGTAAGGCCTTGGCCGCCCCCCCCCCAAAAAAAAAAATCGGAAGTATTCGATGACTTTGCGTTCACAATATACACTTTGATACCACTCTGACTTCATTTCAAAGCTGTGCGATAGATACGGGGATGCATAGTGGCTTGGTCGTATGTGGTAGCCGAGCGGTAAAACGTATGTGTCTCGTAAGAACACCAACATGAGTTCAAAACCTTGATGTGGATGTTTCTTTTTATTTTTGTTACTTTAATAGTAATATTTTATATTTTCCTTACAGAAGACAAATAATGCTATTTTAAACACATCCAAAGCTGGTGTTAGGAGTCGCCTGGATTCCCTCAGAGCGAGAGAGCCGAAGCTGATAGATGAGATCAGGGATGGGGGGGGGGGGGGGGGTCGGCCCAACGCTTTGGATGAATGAATGATGGAGCAATTGGTGGAATGATGGTGGGGGGAAACAGAAGGACCCGGAGGAAGCCCACCCCAGCGCCATGTTTATATATCAACTCGAGGGTATCTATCAGAGCACAGAGTGAAGAGTGACGCCCCCTCTAACGACCAGGGAGTTACCGAGCTGTCCCAAAAGGGCGCCCGACGCCTCCGTGGGGCTTTCCATAGAGCAAGACCTAGAGACTAACAAGCCCCCCCCCCCTATCTGGTCCTATGGACTCAAGACTGGATGGAAGTGGATATGCCACTTAAGCGCGCTAACTCCAAAACGGAAAGGCTACCGATATGACCTCGGTGGGGCCGCCTGGTGATCTAGCACACCTTCTACTAGCTATGCAGGCTAGTACGCGGGAATATATGGCTTCCCTCAACCCCGTCCGTAGACGTACCCGATCTCTCACGGGTATCGGAAACCACTGTCCCCTCAAGTCCAACCCAATCCGAGCAACTCCCATTCAGGGAGGGGCTCGAATGTTCGCCCGAGGTTCCGCTAGTAGCGTCAAAGGTACCACGAGTGCTAGGGGTCCGCAGCGCCCGCACCACGCAGCTGAAGGGGATGGAGCCCCTCCCCTACGGGGCGCCGTGTTGTACACCAGAAATCCGACTTTGTGGTCGCCTGGGCCGCCAAGGTGAGAGCCAAGCGGTCTAATCACTCAGCCATGCCCGCCTCGGTAGCGCGGTGGTAGCGGTAGCGTGTCTACCTCACGTTAAAGACGTCTTGAGCAAGAGTCTTGGTCAGGGCAAGTTACCTGAACAAGTTTTTTTTTCCCCCGGGGGTTTTACCGAAAGACGAATGAACGGAAGAAAGACGAATGTCGGGTAACTCTAAGCTCCATGGACCCTGGCGTCATTTGAGCATCAATTTACTCATTCCGTTCATCATCCGATATGACTTAACGTTGGAGAACATAAATTAAAATAAAAAAATACTCAGCCATGGCGCGGCCTACATTCGTTTTTGAAAACGTAAATCACATACTCTTGTCGTTTTCAAAATAAATCCAACGTTATTAGAATATAGCCTTAAAATTGGTTATGTAAACACTCGGACTCATTCATTTGCTTGAATGTTGCTGATATATAATGTGAAGTATCCACTCGTGAAAATGTCGTTAGTCATTTGTTCTCATCCATGTCCCGTAGAATGAGGACAGTAATAGAAGCAGAGGGTTTACACACGAATACTAAGTTAATTTCCATTTTTGTTTGATTTTACATATAGGAATAGTTTATTTAGTTTAAAATTAGAGTAGATTGTTTCAGTTTTTATGTGAGATCATAAATGCCATAAAATCAAGTAAACCTTAGTGATTAGAGGTTATATTACAATGTGGGTAATACACACTTCGTATTTCTACAAAAAAAAAAAAGGTTCAAAATAATGGAAATTAACATTTCTTCCACACCAGCCGTGTGTAGGCTAAGGTTTGGATGAGAAGAGACAGACTGAAAAATTCAATACCATAGCCGGTATTTGAACCAGGGATCTCCCGGGTCTCCATCTGGTTGCTCTTAACTATTGAGCTACTATTTACTATACACATAAACACCCATACCCAAGGCGGGACTCGAACCGGCGACCCTCTACGCGACGGAGCGCTAGCGAGATACGCTCTAGCGACCATGGCTACGAGGGCCGGCACTTAGAAAATATACGCTTCCAGAGCCTGCTCATTTTTTATTTGTCAAAGGGTATATGAATTTCATACACACACTTGCACCCTTTTCTAAAAATAATCAGAGGTCTTCAAAATGCGCACTTTCAACAAAATCTCAATATGGAATTTTGGGTGGAATGCAATACTTCCCTTACTTGCTATACATATTCGGAAATTTAATAAGGTTCGTAGAAGGGTGGATAGAGGAAAAACTATTGTATGTAACATTTTTTATTTCTCATTCTGTATTTAAAAACACTAACGATCTTGCAGGAGCTATCCTATACCACAATGAACGGAAGAGAATAAACCGAAGTGAGTGCAGAATTTCGGGATGGAATAAACAATAGAGAGGCTTTCAATTGTGTAAAGAAGGCACTTTAATCAAAAGTGATGATTCTCGCTGGCTGGACGTACTGATTGGAAGCAGTCAATGAAGACGAGAACACTTGGACCAAATAAAATAAATAGAGCAAGCCAGTGGAGCGTTTACTTCATTATTGGAGTGTTCTTTGTTGCATGACGACTTGACCTTGAAGACAAGTGCTGGACGCTTCTCTCCATTTCCTTTGGCGTTGCTCGAAGGGATGCTTTTCCGTGATCACATTTATCCGCCTGCACGTGACTGCCTGGCTTCCATTGTTCCTTCCAGAACGAGCTAACTGTTTTTTTAGCTTCAAACATTGTCTTACAGTGACAATTGTAAAATCAAATGAATCATTCCATTTGTATTCTTCTTCATCGTGTTAACATCGTCTCATGCATTTTCATGTACAGGGCGCCATTCACTGACGGTCCGAGTGGAGCACTTGCATTTCCATAATCCAAATGACTGTGACAGAGTTCGTAAGGGGAACTTAGGACTTTGACTCATGGCACATCTTTTGTGCCATGTATCCTAGGAAGGAGAGGACATACCCTCCTTGGTTGTGCAGAGTGTCCCACGTTGATCTGGGCATGACTAAATATGATAAATCTACCATGTCTATGTCTAGTATCCGCACATGTTTTTTATAATTTTTATCGCGATATGAGGACCATTTTGTAATTTATACTGATGGCTCCAAGAACTCAAATGGTGTTGGTTGTGCTTACGTGTGTGGAACCGAACCGTATACATTCAGATTCCACACTAGCACTTCCATTTTTACTGCAGAGCTTTATGCAATATCCCGGACCATTTTACACGTACGTCGACGAAAGTTGGGGAACTGTTTAATCCTAAGTGATTCCCTCAGTGCACTTCAAAGCCTACGGCAACTGTACAACTACCACCCTATTGTGCAGCGTATACAGGATGCCCTCCACGTTTTACACGTTTCTGGCGTTAACGTGGTGTGCGCATGGATCCCTGGTCACGTAGGCTTGCGGGGGAATGAAATGGCGGATTCGGCAGCCAAGACGGCTGCCATGAAGCCCAGGGTTCGAGTACCATGTGTGACATAGGAAGATTTTAGGGCCGTATTGCGGAGAGCTGTGCAAACCTGCTGGCAGGAAGAGTGGTCCGCTCTCCGCAATAATAAACTTGGATCTGTCAAAGAACTTTCGATTCCCTGGGTTACCTCCTGTCGGTCATCTCGTCGTGAGGAGGTGAGTTTGGCTCGGTTACGTATTAGGCACTGCTTTTTTACTCATAGTTTTCTTTTTAAAAAGGAGCCTGCTCCGCTGTGTCCATTTTGGAATGAAGCGTTGTCTGTACGACACGTGCTGCTGGAGTGTTTTCACCTAGCAGCCCTTAGGACGTCTCTGCAGCTGCCGGTCAGCTTTGCAGAAATGCTAGCGGACGATAACGCAGTAGTGGAGAAGGTTTTTAGATTCTTTTCTAGATTAGATTTTAGGATTTAGCGAATAGAATTTATGGCTTTTTAGATTATATTTCTATTGTTTTTATAGTTTTTTTACGTGTATGTATTGTGCCGTTTGTTTTCTCCCCGGCACATATTTACATGCCCTTCCGGTTCGAGGGCGCCGCTGTCTTGTTGTTTGGGCTTTCCGCCGTTCCTCTCTGGGGGCGCTGCGGTGCCCGAGGCTTCTTGGGTGGCTCCCTCGAACCGAGAGAGTAGTGTGTGCCTGGTTGGTGTCGCGTTGGTGTTTCTAAGGGTAAGTGCTCCATGTTCGGGTTTCCCGATTTTCTCTAAGGGTTTTTCATAAATTGTCTTTTGGTGAGCCGTGTGGTTTTATGGGACCAGAAGTAGATAGTTACTTTAATGTGTCTGGTTGGTCAATGCAAAGTGTAGCAAAAAAAAAAAAAAAAATAAAAAAAAAAAAAATAAATCCATGTTAAGGTTTTGATAGAGGCTTGTGGTTTTAATTTAATCCCATGACCCTGGGTTGGCCCGCGGCACAAATTGGGTGGAAGCGTGCTGGGCCCATAACCCAGAGGTCCGTGGATCGGAACCACGCTCTGCTACCAATTTGTGCGGGCCAACCCAGGGTCATGGGATTAAATTAAAACCATAAGCCTCTATCAAAACCTTAACATGGATTTTTTTTTTTTTTTTTTTTTTTTTTTGCTACACTTTGCATTGACCAACCAGACACATTAAAGCAACTATCTACTTCTGGTCCCATAAAACCACACGGCTCACCAAAAGACAATTTATGAAAAACCCTTAGAGAAAATCGGGAAACCCGAACATTTAGCACTTACCCTTAGAAACACCAACGCGACACCAACCAGGCACACACTACTCTCTCGGTTCGAGGGAGCCACCCAAGAAGCCTCGGGCACCGCAGCGCCCCCAGAGAGGAACGGCGGAAAGCCCAAACAACAAGACAGCGGCGCCCTCGAACCGGAAGGGCATGTAAATATGTGCCGGGGAGAAAACAAACGGCACAGTATTTTTTGTAAGTCTATTGACATATTTATAGTGTTTTAGAGGAATTTATATCTGACTTTTGCCATGACCAGTTTGTTTTAAAAGGGCGCTGATGACCTCTGCAGTTGAGCGCACTTATACTCATCATCGTCGTCATCATCATCATCACCGCCCCTTGACGGGGTACCTCTCCGGGAGCCAGTGGTATGGTCAGACTCAAGGAAAGATGAAGACAGAGGCCAGGATCTCTAACAGATCGTGACGACACGACAACTAACACCCCTGTGCCCTGACGGCTTATACAACCAGGATTTACAGACAGCCACACAGAGACTTGCCCCGATATTAAGAACCCTGCAATACCCAACCAGGTTGAAAGGTGAAATAAATGAGGTGAATGTAAATGTAATGAGGGGCTAACAACCCCGCAACCCCCTAAAGGAACCCATTGATCGGGAAATGTGAAATGAAATGTGTAGTGTTTAACGCCCGCTTTTACTACATATGGCACCGCAGGCGATGACACTGATGATACATGAGATGAAGATGGAGCACCGGTGGAATGAGATGGCGGGGGAAACGGGAGGTCCCGGAGAAAACCCGCCCCAGCGCCGTGTTGTCCACCACAAATTTCACTTTGCGGTCGCCTGGGATCGAACCCGAGCCTTCTTGGTGAGAGCCAAGCGGTCTAACCACTGAGCCACGGCGCGGCCATTGATCGAGAAGGTCGAACGGCAAATTCGAGCTTACGATCTGGAGAATGCAGGTCACAGATGCTAACCACTAAGCTATCCCACTAGGCTCAAGTAACTTGTAGGATTAATACTGAAGGAACATTGCACAACATCATATAGTTTGGGTATACCTAGATATAGATTATCCGAGGCGTGTTCGTAAAATAGGTCTCCAATTTTATATAATATAGAAAACATGAATGTTACATTGATGGAAAGGCGAAACTTTCAGCTATTTTTCAACGTAATCACCATTGCGATCGATGCACTTTTGCATGCGCTGTGGCAGTTTTTGTATACCCTTGTCATGGCACTCTCCCGCCAAGTTGCGCAGGTAGCGCTCAACCTCGTTTATCAAATCATCGTCGGTCTGGAAATGTGTTCCACCCAGTGTGACTTCAACTCAGGAAACAGATGATAATCACTACGTGCTAGGTCTGGACTGTAGGGGGGATGGGTGAGGATCTCCCATCCGAACTGGGCTAGGAGATCAGCCGTTACATGTGCAATATTCGATAATGCAAATGTTCGGTCAAAATCTTGTCAATCCTAGTCTTACTGACTTCAGGGATAGTTGAGTCCAGAGGGTCTACTCCCATTAGCCTTGAACCCGTAGGAACAAGACCCGGGCCTCTTTCAACCAGGGAGTATCCGAGCTGTCCCTTAAAGGGCGCTCGGCATCCTCCGTGGGGCTTTCCATAGGGCAAGACCTAGTTTCCTAACAAGCCCCCCCCCATCTGGTCCTAGGGACACAAGACGGGATGGAAGGGGATACGCCACTTACGCGCGTCAACACTCAAGGTGAAGACTACCGATATGACCTCGGTGGGGCCGCCTGGTGATCTAGCACACCTTCTACTAGCTTAGCAGGCTAGTACCCGGAAACTTAATGGCTTCCCTCAACCCCGTCCGAAGACGTACCCAATCTCCCACGGGTATCGGGAACACACTGCCCCCTCGAGACCATCCCAATCCGAACAACTCCCGAAGGAGGGGCTCGGCTCTTCGGCCCGAGGTTCCTCTAGTAACATCAGAGGTACCACGAGTGCTAAGGGCCCGCAGCGCCCGCACTTTGGCAGCTGAAAGGGACGGATCCCTTCTCCTAGGGAGACTTCAGGGATAAGTTCGCACAGCTCGGGAACTGTCACACGCCGATCTTTAAGCATTTCTTGCTCTACTTTTGCAATTGTTTTGGCTGAAACCGAAGGCTGACCAGAACGCTGTTCGTCATGGACGTCTGTACGTCCGTCTTTGAACTCTCTGATCCACTTTCGCACGTTTTTGACGTCCATACACTGTGGCCCATAGACTTCACATAACTGACGATGAATTTCAGTGGGGGTAGTGCCCTTGGCAGTCAAAAAACGGATCACTGCACGCAACTCTCACTTGGTGGCGGAAGTGATAGGAAGCTCCATGGCAAACGGCTGCCCAGTCAAGATGAATGGCTGCAACAGGTCCGTTGTGGTAGGGATTTGAAGAGGTAAAACCAAGCTACACGCCAGTGTTGCCGGATCTCACGTAATGGCATTCCTCAAGGCTCCAGCGTCTTGCAGAACTTATTTTACAGACACGCCCCTTAACATACAATTATGACAGGGAGAAAGAACTTAAAACTCAAGTTAGAGAGCACAGCCGAGAGAATCGAGCCTGCCAGTTGCACAACTTACAGCGGGCCTCACCACCTTAAGTTTGCTCATCAGGTGTCTTACCGCTACGCACCCGAAAATTTGATGATATAATCCCTGCTGCATACACTGGTCGACAAAATTTAACTTTTTTTCTTTCACAAGAATTAAAATAACAGATTTTAAAAGTATTTTTCGTGCTGAATTCAAATATAATTACAGTTTTTCCCCATCGGGCAGGAGTTTTGTGTGATATTGATTTGAATATTTTATAATATTCCAAAAATCCATAACTAGCTATCTAACTCAAAATTATAATAATTTTTTGTAATAATTACAAAACACAATACCATTTTCTTCAGAGAAGTATACTTTGAAAACACTATGGCGGCTACGATATCTACTAATTCGTACATCTTTTTGGAGTAGATTCCACCGTTTGAGTCTGGAAGCTAAAACTTCCGCTTTCTGTTTAGACAGATTTAAATCAGGTCACTAAGGTCTTGCTGATTGGGAAAGTATGGTTCTAATGAACAGCTACTGGCTTCATATGTAAGATCATTTTTATTTTCATCTGAATCATTTGGAGTTTCAGTCAGGTCAGAACCAGAGTTATCACTTAAGGTCGTATCTGCATATACTGGTACGGGGAACTCTTCACTGTGTAAGACAGGTCTCATTGCAGATTACAAATTCGGATACTTAACTGTAGATTTTGGTATATATGTGATTCCTTTAATATTTGTCAAACAAAAATAACAGTCAGTTAAATGATCCTTCGGTTCCCTCCAAATCATGGGAATTGCAAATGGCATATGATGTGTACCATTTTTCCACCCAGTCAGCAGTGTAACACACGAAACACAACATGTATTTGGGGCCCAGCTCTTATCAAAATCACCAACTTGATAGCCAAAGTAAAGTTTATAACACTTCTTTACAAGTGGGGTCAAATTTCGCCTCTGAGACTTGAAGGTCAGCTCACCACAAATATAGCAGAAATTATCTGCATGATTTACACAATTTCTTGGCATTATGAAAAAATAAAGCACAGAAATACAACATGCACAACATACACAATATACTTCTAAACAGAAAGGAAGGAAATATTTCACTACTCAACAATCTCACAGTCAGCTCAATACTGACACATCACAATGCCAAATAGGTCTGAACATGTCTAAACAACAACAATGAACAACAATGAACCTGCACAGTCATGTTTTATTGCACTTCAGCATGACATTGCAAATAATTTCAATAATACAGCTTTTACAGAAAAACTATGCCTGATGGCAAAATTCTGACTACATATCTGAATTCAGGATGGAAAATGCCACTAGATTCACTATTCAGATCTCTTGTGAAAAAAACCTTGTCGACCAGTGATATATACCATGTGCACCAAAAATCTGCTGGGGAATAGAACCACAACGTCCAAAACTGTTCCTCGTCAGCTCTGTGCGAGTGTGGGAGACGGCGCTCTTTACGTATGTCATGTATAGTACGCCTCCCGTCAGGGTTAAAGAATCCCTCCCGTACAATACTGTCTTATTACACATTTATTTAGAGGTATTACGAGCTCTTATTGTTTACTTGTTTATAAAAATTATAGAAGTTCAGGCAAAATGAAGAGGATTTTACAGTTTATTCATGAAAAGTTAAGATATAATTTATATTCCTTATGTATAGGTGTAATAAATATGATATATTAACCGTAGTTATGGCAGTTGTTCAGAAAATATATAAAATAAAGTACATTATCAGTGTTAAAGGATTACTTTGAAGATTTTGGTGTCGCATCCACGAAAGATATTCATTCTCTTATATAACGTAATTAAAGACCCTCTCCGTTGATCAGCTGTTACACTAGACACGTGGACTACATGACGGCCTGTAATTTAATCACAAGACAGTAACACGAAGCAACCCCAAGAGAAGCTGCGGGTGGGACGAAACTCTGCATTTGGCAGGTAGGCTCTGTGGTCAGTGGGAGGAGACTTCCATCACGTGACAGTTTATGTACTATTGGTTTACAACACATTCTCCACGTCGTCGACACTTCAGCGATGGACTTCAAGGAGTGAACATCGCCAGCCACAGCAAGAACAAGTCGGCACCACCGTAGCTTCTTCAAGGACAGCCGCAACCGCCGGGCTGCGCGACAACCCAGAAGGCCGTCTCTTCGACCTCCCTGCATAATTCGGGGTCACTGCAGGCCAGCGGATATGTAAACAACCCTGCCTTGGTTAAGACTGCGGTTGTTCAACGAGAGCAGTCGAAGTGCAACATTGGTGCCCTGTTGACAATATTTGTTTATCTACCGTGAGAGGCCGCGCCGTGGCTCAGTGGTTAGACCGCTTGGCTCTCACCAAGGCGGCCCGGGTTCGATCCCAGGTGACCGCAAAGTGAGATTTGTGGTGGACAACACGGCGCTGGGGAGGGTTTTTTTCCGGGATCTCCGGTTTCCCCCGCCATCTCATTCCACCGGTGCTTCATCTCATGTATCATCAGTGTCATCGCCTGCGGTGCCGTATGTAGTAAAAGCGGGCGTTAAACACTACACATTTCATTTCATTTCTACCGTGAGATTTGTTTAAAGCAAATGTATGTTGTCATCAAGTTTCAGCATTAATACGACTCTATAGCATGGTGGTAACTGTCTACCTCAGTTGAAGAAGTCCCGAGTTCGAATGTCGGTCAGGGTGAGTTATCTGGATAAGGCTTTCCTTTATCCTAAAAGATGAACGTCAGGTAACTCTGAGCTCAATAAACCCTGCGCTCATTTGAGCATCATTTCACCTATTTCATTCATCGCCCGATATGAACCGTTTAAAGGTCGCATCGGAGGAGTGTACGTAACTGCGAGTGCAGAATGCAACTGTGACGGACGAACTGGTGAATTGTAAATGTGTGCGCTACGTAATTCTATGTAATCGGCAAGTGTTCCAACTGTAATTCGGTGGAAATAAAGAACATTTTGAGTCTGTGCAATTGGACTTTTAATTTCACGAACCCACAAAGTCACAATATTAACATCTCCGTTCTACATTTTCAAACGCTTTATACATTCTTTTGAATTACTGATTCACCACTCGTTTGTTTTTTCGGGTGTCATACAAAAAGCCATTCGGCACTTTTACGTAGCATTTATGCAAATGGGTATTGGTTACAGTACCGCAAAAAGGTTGCATATCATTAGCGTGAATAAGCCTGACGGCTTACCTTACACTGAAAGTGACGCATTATGTGTATTCTCCCAAGGATTCGTCATAGCACTCATGTTCTTTAGACCTATATAGTAATATAAATCTAAAAGTACAGAGTGACATTGTGTCAGAAGTGAAAACGATAAATGTTTGGGTATTGTGTTAGATAATCGACTAACTTGGGCTGATCATATTGAAAACATGCGGAAAAATTAGTAAATCATTATATCTCTTAAGATATTTTAGCAAGTACAACAATACAAATATCCTAAAACTAATATACTATGGATGTATCTATCCATATCTAATCTATGGAATAGAAATATGGGGTGCAGCAGCCAAAACACACATGGATAAATTGCTTATTTACCAAAAAAAGTCTGTTAGGGTCATGTATAATCTAAAAGCAAGAGAATCTTGCAGGGATACCTTTATAAATAAGACAATAATCAGCATCTACTCTCTGTATGCTTATACAGCTATAATGTTTATTGTGGACAAGTGTCAGGTACATGAACATAACACCAGAACCAATATGAATTACTATGTAGATAGTGTAATTAAAACTGTCTCTCAAAAGGATGTACATATACTAGGAATTAAGCTTTACAATAAACTGCCATCTGATATTAAATCAATAGCTAGCATCTCAAAACAGCAGTTTAAATGGAAGTTAAAGGCTTTCCTCATAAATAAATGTTTATATAACTTAAATTAATTATGACATTGCAGCTTTAATTATACTAGAAAGTGATAAATTCATTAAGCTGATTAAGGGATCATGTGTAGAATTAGTTTCTAATTGACTATGTACAAGTAGTATTAATGATGAAAAATTGACTATGTCAGAAATTGTAACCAACAATCTATTGACAATATTTATTTGCTTTTTCTACTTTAGACTTTTGTTGGATCCTGTATCTGTACAGTTTTTAGTCTTATGTAACTTTTTATATTTATCTTTGTATCTTGGAACTGACTTGTCCTACAACATATGTATTACGTTCCAAAGGATGAAATAAATACAATTACAATTACCTGTTGTGGCTGGTAGCGGTGTCTCAAGTTTTGGTGTACCGTAATAAAGTTATTGTATTCATTTTGTATTGCAGTCAGCACATGAACAGATGGAAGTGATTAATGAAATTGTTGTTTAAAATGTTAATGGAAAGACATTTGTCGTTCGAGGATCGCTTGAAGGACAACTAGCTCACATCAGTGGAAACTGGTCGTCATTAGTGTCGCACAATAACATAGTATATACCACAGAACTTACAACCATGTACATATATCACTGTATTAAAGCATTTCTTCGCTTTCACTGTGCCGTTAATTTGTGACATTCATTTGCGGTATTGTAACGGTATCCCATGGTCAGTTTTGCTAGCACCTGCTGTTTAAACATTTGACTTCTGCTTGAACTTCCTTCTTGCACTTGAAACAATTTATATGCAAATATTTGCGCCAATTAACATGAAGGAGCTAGAAGAATAAACTCTTGTGTGAATAGTTTGTAGACACGTGTAAAAACAAACGACAATGTTTAATGAAAGTGACGAGATACGTAGTGATTTTTATAAGTTATGCAAAGAAAATGTAATATCAAGACACACATCGAGAACAATTGACTATCGTATGTCTCTGGTAGAGCCAAAAATAAAAGAATATTGAAAGCAAAGTTGTTCAACAAAAAAGTAGAACATATATTGTGGAAATAAATGATAGTGGGCTGAGAAAGTCGTGTGACTTGCTTTTCTTTTTTGACTGAGATTGGTTATGCGTTGGAGTGATATTAATCGCTTGTAATGTGGTTAGGCGCATGTGGAGCTGTGCCAATATGTGACGGAGAGAGTAGCCAAAATCTGCATATACTCTCTGTTTCATATGTCACAGCTGGTCTTCCTCTCATCACACTGCTTCCTTATGAGTTTATCGATTAGCTCGTAATCTTGAAATGGACTCACTACGATTATTGATTAAGTAATAAAGACAATCTCGGATAGTCTGTCTTCATTTGGCACGCATCATTTCCATGACCCCCTAACACGAGCGTCGTCGAAAGGCGTCCTGAAAGAAGGGTCATCCTTCCGTCAACTTTACCTTTTAAGCCACATAACCAGTGGCCAAAGCCAGGGAAGCTCCGAGTAATAATTTCCATTAAAGTAAGAGAGAACAATGAATTTTATACAATGTATTCATTTTTATCTGACGTCATCTATATCATCGCTGATGGAGCGAGTTTATTTACGATTCCCCTGGCTGCTTGCGATCGTATTAGATGTGCTGACAGCAGCTCTGAGGCCTTCCTCTACCGGCAGTAAATATACTATTTGAGAGGTGGATCTGCCCGCGTAATATAAAGGTGCGGAATTTCGCCTGGTGCGTAGATACGATAAATGTTTTTAAAAAACTATATACTGCAATGCAGTGCATTGCAAAGCTAATTATGCATCCATAAAAGTAGACCATGAAGAATATACGAAATGATAAGTCAATGAACACTTATTTCACAATGAACATCTGTTTTTCTGTTATAGTAGACATATATGTATATTATCACCCGAACGTCGGAACTCGCTATAGAACTGGCCGGCAGTAGGGTCAGACGGGAAGCATTCAGACCACGCCTACCCATTTATCTCGTGTCACTAACTGAAGGGATGATTAGGAGAGGGATCGCGGGCCACTGTGCCGTCTCTTTCCCCTCCCCCTGAGTTCTCGAACATCCAGGATATTTCATCTAACCCGGAACTTTCTAGCTAGGTCAGTTGGTCTTATATAAGTGACGCGCCGGGCCGGAGAAGAGTTCAGTTCTTGGCGAGCAGCCGTGAGGAGCGCCGAGTGAGTTAACAGACCGGAAGACTGTGAACGTGCATCAGAGGAGTTGTACGTAACTGTGAGGGTGCAGTGGACCAGTGACAGACGAACTGGTGAATTGAAATTGCGTGCATTACGTAATTCTGTGTAATCGGCAAGTGTTCCGACTGTAATTCGGTGGAAATAAAGAACATTTTTGAGTTGTTCAATTGGAGTTTTAATTTCACGAACCCACAAAGTTACAATATTGTAAACCTGTCACATAAAATAGAAATATTTCGGTTTGATCTCAAATCTTTTCTATCACCAAAAGTTTCCTCACAATGTAACTTCATTACAAACCAGAAAATTAGCAGAACATGTTCTAGGAATGAAAAATAAATTAGTGTTAGAATATGTACAAAGCTTTTATCCAAGTCTAAACAAGAAACTATCTCTAGTACATAGTGTTATGTGTCCATTTTCGTATATTTCCTTTCTCTCTTGCCCTTAAACATTGTCTGTATTGCGAGAGGGTATGCTTGAGGCCTTTCTGTCATGACATTATTGCTTCTAGATTGGGACCAGCCACTTTATAACGTCCAGTGTCTCTCTTTTTACGTGTAACTGGTCCTGTAACTTGGAAATGTTTGATCACCTATTAGTTTTAAAAGACATAAGAACACCAACATTAATATACATTTTAAGCGTGAGAGTGACAAAAAGTTATATCGTATACTAATAAAACATATGACGTTTATATTACAAACAAAAGTATGTCAATATGACGGTACCTGGACACTTTTGACTACATTACGCTCCGAGAGACTTGTCTGAATGCAGCGGCTTAAACTGTGTTTATATGTAACATCAGTTTTAATGCTGGTACGAAAGTAGCATTCAACCATGAAGACACGGTGCTCTGTGTTCATATCCAAGGGAAGCTGGTTGCATTAGTTACCAGAGCAGCCACACTGAGAGCGCCGTTTTCCAGCTGCGCTTCCTGGTGTGGGCAGTCTCTCTCCAGGTGTCCGGGCTGTCCACACCCCCAACACAGGCCACTAGGTCTTCGCCGGCGTCCCTCGGCTGGTCTTCTGTCTCCGGCGTAGTGGACGCTCCTCGTTCTCGACCTCGGGATAGCTGTTACCTTGGCCGCCTCCATCCTTAATGCTGCCGTTAGCGCCTCGGGGATGGTTTTATAATCGCCGAGCATTAGGCGCTGACGAATCTCCGTGTCTCGTACCCCGTCAACGAATATGTAGGCAGCTTCTCGGGATACGAACTCTGGTGGCAGGTCGACTGAGGCCTTGCTAGCCAGTTGTTCAACTGCCAGGGCGAACTCCTGCAGCGTCTCCCCTGGCTGCTGTGACCTTGCCTTTAGCTGGCTGCGGTACGCAGCCCTTCTTGCATTGCAAGACTGGTCACACTACAAGCTGACATTCCTGCTTCCCCTCTGCACTCAAACGTTCTAATTTGTCCTTTTCCGTGACCGAGATTCGAACTCGGGACCTCTTGAACGTGAGACAGACATGCTACCATCTACACTACCGAGACGGGCTGTTACTTTTTACTTTCCTAAAAATGGCTTATAACTCACTTGTTTAGGTTGTTGGAATGACAAATGAAATGCATGTCTTGAATTCCCTGCAAAAAGTCTGTGGACTCCTCTTTATTCTGAATCAGTTTTATATGGTTTTGTATATATTTTGGCGCTTAAGTACTTACAGATTGTAAGTTGTCTTTAGGATTTGTTATCTCAAATGAATTAGAAGATCTCCTTGTGGTTTACCGGGTTACACACAAGTCAGTTGGAGAAATTAATTTCGTGATAGAATGTTACACGTTACCTCAGTGGTTAGAGCAACCGGCTGGAAAACGGAAGATCTGTGATTCAAATCCTGGTTACAGCATTGGAATTTTCAATCTGATTCTATATTTTTAAATGTAAATGTTGCACACAGTGCTATACGCAAAAGTTGGTGTGACAACATATGCAGAGAATCTTTACACAGTAAAGAAAACTGAAAAGAATGTAAAGAATGCCATATATTGGATAAAATATTAGAAGAGTATGAACTAAAAGCTTTAGTAAATTAAACTAAAGTGATAGCATTTACAGGAAAACTGCTTCTATGGCCGAAAATAATAATGAAAGAATAAATAATCAAGTATGTGCCAAATTGTAATTATCTTGGAAGATATATGTTTTATTAATGATAATTACTTAAAAACAAATTAAGTTTTATAAAATTACGGACATTCCAGTAATTTTATATCTGAGTGAAAGTTTAGTTTTAAGACAGAAAGACACAAGTAATGTTCAAGCAGTTGAGATGAAATTTTTAGAGCAGTTAAGGAAGTAACAAAACGAAATAGATTAACTAATCAGAGGAATAGGAGAAGGTAATGGAAGCTCGATAGGAAGATCAGTTTTAAGGTGAAAGTGAGGCTGGAACAGATCAATGGCGTAATCCATGAAAGGAAGAAGAAGTAATATAAATTTCGTTAAAGTACACGGATTATGTTCTTGGGAGGGGCTACGAAAAACATTTAGGAGATTTTATTTCACATTTTTGTATGTTAAAATAGTTTCCAACTGCTAAGTTGTTATTTTTTCAATATATATATTTTATTTCTATAACTCTCTTTTTTCTTGTTATGTAAAGATACTAATTTCAAAGCCTTCTTAGAGGACTTAGTTTAAGAAACATTCTTTCGCTTCATCCTGTTATTCGCTTCGTACCTCAGTCAGTGCACACTAGACAGATGGTCTTAGTTGTGCAGTCGCCTTCTTATGCATACATGTTTGTTACTATTGAATTGCATTTTGTGATGTTTATTTTAGAATTGTGAGTTACTGATTATTATTTTAGTGTACACATATATGAAATATCATCTGATATAATTATATTACAAGTTATCCAACTATTGTGATCGATAATCGTTAGACATCCAAAGGGTAATTTCAAGAACTTCGAGAATGTGGAAGACTGTCAAGGGAAGGTTGAGGAGCTTTTCCTGCATTATTTTGAATAGCTGGGTCGTATGACATTACAGTTATAAGGGATCAATGGGAAGACTACCATAAAGACTTTTGTAGAGATTGTACAATACCCTGGATGGTAGTCACCATCCAGATTTGCAAATTTTTCCCAGTTTTTCTTGAGCTTCCGAATACCTCGATTGTAGAAGTCTGGAAAATTCTCTTTAAAGCACTCTTCCACTTCATTAATGACGTCATATGTGTTGTCAAATCGGCGACCACGCAACAGATTCTTCATTTCCGGGAACAAGAAAAAGTCACTTGGTGCCAGATCGGGCGAATAAGGTGGATGCTGGAAGGTCTTAAAGCTACATTCTCTTGTTTTGTGAACTGCAACTTGAGATGAATGAGCTGGTGCATTGTCAGACAGAAGACGAACAACTTTGGAGAGAATACCACGTCCTTTCTTAGTCAGAGCTGCTCGTAGCTTGTCCAGAAGATTGTAGTAGTCTCTGATGGTTTGACCCTTGGAAAGATAATCTGTAAGGCTGACTCCACGACAGTCCCAGAAAACTGAAGGTATGATCTTCCCAGCTGACTTTCGCATCGTTGCCTTTTTGGGAGGGGAGAATCGGCAGTTTCCATTCTATACTCATGGTTTTTCTCTCTGATAGATCCAGGATTCATCCGTGGTTACCAGACGAGCAAAATATCAACTTCATCCTGTTCTAAAGGCATCAACATGTCTTGAAAGGTCACGCCGTGTTTGCTTTTGGAAAGTGTTTAGCAAACGTGGAACCCACCGTGCAGACTCTATAGACATGTGCAGTTCGTCATGAATAATTTTCCACACACTACCATAACTAAGATGTGTCTCATTCATAATCATTTGGATAGTTGCTCGTCTTTCTTCCAGTATTAAACACTCCACTTTCTTCACTGTGACAGCTGACGGTCTACCAGCTCTTGGCTCATCTGTCAGGGACATGTGACCAGTTTGACAATTCCTTTTACACCTCACACTAGTGTCATACGCCACAATCATTTCCATAAACAGCTGTCCTCTCATCATGGATTTCCCGAGCAGTTTTGCCCTTCAAATGCAGGAACTTGGTTACACTACGAGCCTCAATTTTCTCCATCTTACACCTCAATCACTTCTGGCACTCACTGTAAAATAACAAAAGGACTCAAAGCATTGAAACCACCAACATTATGTCTGTCGTAATAGCATTGTCATTTATAAGGCTTCAGAATGTATAAGAAACACTGTAATTATATTCCTTAGTAGTTGTACAGTTTTGCGACATGTTTTGTATCATGAATTGTACTGTAAAGAATGAATAAAACAGGCCCTAAACTTAAAACAGCCAGACACTAAAATAGCTTCAAAATAAGTATTACTATACACTCTAAATAGACATAATCATTCATTCATTATTACTCATAAATTCAATGATTTCCACTGTTCTCTTAATGAAGTGTAAATTGTAAGTCTTTAGAATTGCCATGCTCTATGATAAACCGTACTCACATTTCTTAAGTAATTTCTCTTATTATGAGCTTTATACTCCCACGCTAGTCTGTAATTATTCCTGAGTCGGTTATGTATTAATTGTGAAGCAGGCTTGTTGTGTTTACAATGAAACGAGACTGGTGTTTTTAGGTTAGGACTGTGTTTTCGCCCACAGGGACAGAAGAAAACAATAAAGCCATCGTATTAATGAACATACCTACCTATGAGTTAATGCTAAATTTATTGTCTTCTCAGTCGTAAACCAACGGTCTTTTTGTTATTGGCCATTTACTGTACGTTGTTTTGTGTTAAGCAGACAATATCCTTTTATTGCATGAAACAATGTAATTGGTAATTAGTAAAGGAATGCCGGTGCTTAAAAACTTACTCATGCATTTGACAACAGTGACTCAGTGACTCAGAATACAAAAATGTTGTCTTAATGCTACAGTTAACATTGCATTAGTAACACTAGGCAACCAAAATAATAATAATAATAATAATAATAATAATAATAATAATAATAATAATAATAATAATAATAATAATAATAATAATAATAATAATAATAATAATAATAATAATAATAATAATAATAATAATAATAATAATAATAATAATAATAATAATAATAATAATAATAATAATAATAATAATAATAATAATAATAATAATAAGGATGATGATGATGATGATAATGATAATGATAATGATAATGATAATGATAATGATAATGATAATAATAATAATAATAATAATGATGATGATGATGATGATGATGATGATGATGATGATAATAATGATAATAATAATAATAATAATAATAATAATAATAATAATAATAATAATAATAATAATAATAATAATAATAATAATAATAATAATAATAATAATAATAATAATAATAATAATAATAATAATAATAATAATAATAATAATAATAATAATAATAATAATAATAATAATAATAATAATAATAATAATAATAATAATAATAATAATAATAATAATAATAATAATAATAATAATAATAATAATAATAATAATAATAATAATAATAATAATAATAATAATAATAATAATAATAATAATAATAATAATAATAATAATAATAATAATAATAATAATAATAATAATAATAATAATAATAATAATAATAATAATAATAATAATAATAATAATAATAATAATAATAATAATAATAATAATAATAATAATAATAATAATAATAATAATAATAATAATAATAATAATAATAATAATAATAATAATAATAATAATAATAATAATAATAATAATAATAATTTTTGAATGTTTCGAGCACTTCATGAGGCAATTTCTACTAATTTATGGTTGAGAAAAACAAATATGACAATGAAAAAAATTGTTATTAGCTCTACTTTCTATGATATACACGAGCTGGAAGTATTACATATTAACAGATTGAGAGAAAAGGATACATTTTAATTACATACATGCTAACAACAATGAAAGTGTATTTGATTTTTTTAATTGGTAATTACATGCTAAGAGTTCTAAATTGCTGAAAAAATACTTCGCAGATAGTCGTGTCTGAAGAGAATCATGTGGTGGCCTATTGACTTCGTCGTCTTTTAGCTTGCCTCTTGTGATGGAGTTCCGCAGAATCCCTATACAAAGACTAACAGTAATCCGCAAGCATTACTTCATTCCAACGGCCCTGATATCTTTGTTCAATAACAGAAATGTCCTGATGGAATCTCTCCCCATGTTCATCACTAACAGCTCCACAACTAGGAGGGAAAAAGTCTAGGTGAGCGTGGAGAAAATGGATCTTAAGGGACATGTTGCATCCAAGGTTACGGTATTTTTGCAGGAGCACTGTCACCAAATGCTTGTGTCATCTCTTTTGTTGCCTAAAAATCCATGAACAACACCCTTGAAGGCTTCCCAAGCTTCCTTTTCGTTCCCCTCCAAAATTTGGTCAAATACAGGATCCTTTACAAGTTCTGTTATTTGTGGTCCGACAAAAATTCCTTCCATAACTTTTGCATCACTTAATTTGCAAAATTTCTCTTTGATTGTGTTTTGTTATTTGACAGGCGTGCCAACTCCCCAAAAAATTCCCCCGAATTTAAAATCTTAACTCTAAAAAATGAAATGTCACTTTATCTTCGAAACAAGAGCTAATCTATCATGTTTATGGTGATTTTTTAACTCAGCAGATGGAGCTAAAAGAAAATTCACCATTTTGAAACCAGAAGCATTTTCATTGTTGCCCAATGTAATCAATACTAATAAATAGCCATCATCAATAAAACTAATGAAATGACGACACCAAAAATATTGCTATATGTTTCTTTTTGTTTCATTTGTAAGTATAGTCCCCTTCAACTTTTAGTGATATGTAGGTTTTGATTTGAGAAACAACTGACAGTGTCCACGTACGTTGAATATTAGGGTTTTTTAATGCCGCATTTTAATATTAACACACTTCCAGACTCTGTGGAAGATAGGATATAATTCTGGCTATACTGCGTGCAGCGGGAGAATAAAGTAAATGTAAACAAAACCATATGACCGTTGATCGTAGCACGCCTTCTTCACAATTTCCATGATGCCTCCGCCGTGTAAATAGTCCCTTGAAGAAGTACTGCTACTGAGTTGTGGAGTCTTGACTTCGTTTTGCTAAAGCGTACTACAAGTGCATAGTAAGCATATTTCAACTATAAAAAAACATATACTAAGAGATAGTTAAGTTAGTTTGTAATTAAAGTAAATCCTGCTGCGCGCGCATATTGAAGCTGACAGGCGTATCCAGTTGTGAATCATTGCGGAACTGGCGGGTACTGTTAAACATATGCGCGGAAAGCCTTTACGAAGTGATGAAAAAATAATAATATTGAATGTCTTTTAACAAGTTCTGTGAAAAATTTCCAGAACTTGCTATCGATGAAGTGGTGAGGTTAACATTTGAGTTTACCGGTGTGTCGATTTCCAGCATTTATAGTGCACGCAAGTAAAAAGCCACATTCGGTGAAGTTTCAACTCCCGGCAAGAAGAGACCACGTACCTGATCAGTGTTGGATGTCTGTGATGGGTTTGTGAGGTCAGCAATCCGCCTAAAAGTTCATCAATTCCCCAAATTACAACTGAATAGCGTTATTGTGATGGACAATGCCCCGCTACCACATACCCGCCTCGGTAGCGTGGTGGTAGCGTGCCTGCCTCACGTCCAAGAGGTCCCGAGATCGAATCTCGGTCAGGGTGAGTAACCTGGATACGGTTTTTTCCGGGGTTTTCCCTTATCCTGAAAGACGAATGTTGGGTAACTCTAAGCTCTATGGACCCTGGACTCATTTGAGCATCATTTCACCCATTCCATTCATCGTCCGATATGACTTAAAGTTTGGAGGACGTAAAATTAAAAAAAAAACTACCACAGTCTGACGTTAGAATGCATACCAAACAAGTGACATTTAGCGTGTCTGCCTCACGTTCAAGAGGTCCCGAGTTCAAATCTCAGTCAGGGTGAGTTACCTGGATAAGGTTTCTCTGGGGTTTTCCCTTATCCTGATGAAAGAATGTCAGGTAACTCTGAGCTCCATGGACCCCGGACTCATTTGTGCATCATTCACCGTAATATATGACTTAACGTTGGAGGACGTAAATTGCAACAAAAAAGTGACATCATAACATGGCTACAGAGTAAAAATATAATTTTCCACGAGGGTTATGTTAAGGCGAAATTGCTGACAATTGTCAAGTCTCGTGCTAAAGAGTACGAAAAATACGCAAGTATCAGTTAATTTTCATGGATATTAATAGTGTGCTGCGTGATACTTAGCTCGAAAAATGTGCCTTTAGTGTCGAAAATTTATATTAATATACTTAACCAAGCGGTTGGCTTGAATAAATACGTGTTTTTGTGTTGAAAATGCATATTCATGTTACTAATACATATTAATTAATATTAATTAATTACTTAACGAAGTGATTAAGCGGTTGGCTTGAATAAATACGTGTTTTTGTGTTGAAAATGCCTATTCATGTTATTAATACATATTAATATTATACTTAACGAAGTGATTAAGCGGTTGGCTTGAGTAAATACGTGTTTTTGTGTTGAAAATGCATATTCATGTTACTAATACATATTAATATTATACTTAACGAAGTGATTAAGCGGTTGGCTTGAATAAATACGTGTTTTTGTGTTGAAAATGCCTATTCATGTTATTAATACATATTAATATTATACTTAACGAAGTGATTAAGCGGTTGGCTTGAGTAAATACGTGTTTTTGTGTTGAAAATGCATATTCATGTTACTAATACATATTAATATTATACTTAACGAAGTGATTAAGCGGTTGGCTTGAATAAATACGTGTTTTTGTGTTGAAAATGCATATTCATGTTACTAATACATATTAATATTATACTTAAAGAAGCTATTAAGCGGTTGGCTTGAATAAATAGGTGTTTTTGTGTTGAAAATGCATATTCATATTACTAATACATATTAATATTATACTTAAAGAAGCTATTAAGCGGTTGGCTTGAATAAATACGTGTTTTTGTGTTGAAAATGCATATTCATGTTACTAATACATATTAATATTATACTTAACGAAGTGATTAAGCGGTTGGCTTGAATAAATACGTGTTTTTATGTTGAAAATGTCTATTCATGTTATTAATACATATTAATATTATACTTAAAGAAGCTATTAAGCGGTTGGCTTGAATAAATACGTGTTTTTGTGTTGAAAATGCATATTCATGTTACTAGTACATATTAATATTATACTTAACGAAGTGATTAAGCGGTTGGCTTGAATAAATACGTGTTTTTGTGTTGAAAATGCATATTCATGTTACTAATACATATTAATATTATACTTAACGAAGTGATTAAGCGGTTGGCTTGAGTAAATACGTGTTTTTGTGTTGAAAATGCCTATTCATGTTATTAATACATATTAATATTATACTTAACGAAGTGATTAAGCGGTTGGCTTGAGTAAATACGTATTTTTGTGTTGAAAATGCATATTCATGTTATTAATACATATTAATATTATACTTAACGAAGTGATTAAGCGGTTGGCTTGAGTAAATACGTGTTTTTGTGTTGAAAATGCATATTCATGTTATTAATACATATTAATATTATACTTAACGAAGTGATTAAGCGGTTGGCTTGAATAAATACGTGTTTCTGTGTTGAAAATGCCTATTCATGTTATTAATACATATTAATATTATACTTAACGAAGCGATTAAGCGGTTGGCTTGAATAAATACGTGTTTTTTTGTGTTGAAAATGTATTCATGTTATTAATACATATTAATATTATACTTAACGAAGTGATTAAGCGGTTGGCTTGAGTAAATACGTGTTTTTGTGTTGAAAATGCATATTCATGTTACTAATACATATTAATATTATACTTAACGAAGTGATTAAGCGGTTGGCTTGAATAAATACGTGTTTTTGTGTTGAAAATGCATATTCATGTTACTAATACATATTAATATTATACTTAAAGAAGCTATTAAGCGGTTGGCTTGAATAAATAGGTGTTTTTGTGTTGAAAATGCATATTCATATTACTAATACATATTAATATTATACTTAAAGAAGCTATTAAGCGGTTGGCTTGAATAAATACGTGTTTTTGTGTTGAAAATGCATATTCATGTTACTAATACATATTAATATTATACTTAACGAAGTGATTAAGCGGTTGGCTTGAATAAATACGTGTTTTTATGTTGAAAATGTCTATTCATGTTATTAATACATATTAATATTATACTTAAAGAAGCTATTAAGCGGTTGGCTTGAATAAATACGTGTTTTTGTGTTGAAAATGCATATTCATGTTACTAGTACATATTAATATTATACTTAACGAAGTGATTAAGCGGTTGGCTTGAATAAATACGTGTTTTTGTGTTGAAAATGCATATTCATGTTACTAATACATATTAATATTATACTTAACGAAGTGATTAAGCGGTTGGCTTGAGTAAATACGTGTTTTTGTGTTGAAAATGCCTATTCATGTTATTAATACATATTAATATTATACTTAACGAAGTGATTAAGCGGTTGGCTTGAGTAAATACGTATTTTTGTGTTGAAAATGCATATTCATGTTATTAATACAT
Organism: Mantis religiosa; assembly: GCA_030765055.1. Taxonomy (NCBI): domain Eukaryota; kingdom Metazoa; phylum Arthropoda; class Insecta; order Mantodea; family Mantidae; genus Mantis; species Mantis religiosa. The sequence continues at coordinate 22,984,265 of CM060958.1, forward strand.
ATTAATATTATACTTAACGAAGTGATTAAGCGGTTGGCTTGAGTAAATACGTGTTTTTGTGTTGAAAATGCATATTCATGTTATTAATACATATTAATATTATACTTAACGAAGTGATTAAGCGGTTGGCTTGAATAAATACGTGTTTCTGTGTTGAAAATGCCTATTCATGTTATTAATACATATTAATATTATACTTAACGAAGCGATTAAGCGGTTGGCTTGAATAAATACGTGTTTTTTTGTGTTGAAAATGTATTCATGTTATTAATACATATTAATATTATACTTAACGAAGCGATTAAGCGGTTGGCTTGAATAAATACGTGTTTTTTGTGTTGAAAATGTATTCATGTTATTAATACATATTAATATTATACTTAACGAAGCGATTAAGCGGTTGGCTTGAATAAATACGTGTTTTTTGTGTTGAAAATGTCTATTCATGTTATTAATACATATTAATATTATACTTAACGAAGCGATTAAGCGGTTGGCTTGAATAAATACATGTTTTTTTGTGTTGAAAATGTATTCATGTTATTAATACATATTAATATTATACTTAACGAAGCGATTAAGCGGTTGGCTTGAATAAATACGTGTTTTTTGTGTTGAAAATGTATTCATGTTATTAATACATATTAATATTATACTTAACGAAGCGATTAAGCGGTTGGCTTGAATAAATACGTGTTTTTTGTGTTGAAAATGTATTCATGTTATTAATACATATTAATATTATACTTAACGAAGCGATTAAGTGGTTGGCTTGAATAAATACGTGTTTTTTGTGTTGAAAATGTATTCATGTTATTAATACATATTAATATTATACTTAACGAAGTGATTAAGCGGTTGGCTTGAATAAATACGTGTTTTTTGTGTTGAAAATGTATTCATGTTATTAATACATATTAATATTATGCTTAACGAAGCGATTAAGTGGTTGGCTTCAATAAATGCGTGTTTTTTGTGTTGAAAATGTCTATTCATGTTATTAATACATATTAATATTATACTTAACGAAGCGATTAAGCGGTTGGCTTGAATAAATACGTGATTTTTGTGTTGAAAATGTCTATTCATGTTATTAATACATATTAATATTATACTTAACGAAGCATTAACAGTACTGTCATTCCGAACACATGTGGACGCGGAGTGATGCGGTACTTTATTCTCTCATTGGACATATTATACACAAATATTCCCTGCTGAGAATTGAGCCCGGGAAGTCTTGTACAAATATACTCACAAGCACTTATTCCTCACCTGGTTCCATTAGCAGAAGTTATGTTATTGGTAATTTGCTGGCAGGAATAAGGTTAATTTGGCAATACGTTGGACTTTAAGCGATAGTCAATTGTTTTAACGTAATCAAATGTTTTAGCGATTGTAACAAAAAATGAGTAACGACTTCTTACTTGAGAGAAGAATTCAAACCAATTACAGAGTGTGTTGAAAATTAAGTAAAAAACTGACGTAAACTGCAGGATTTAATGAGATTTACTTTTGTTGTTCTGCGCCGTGGCGTAGTGCGCTAAGGCGTCATGCCTTGATTCCCTGCCACGGAATGCGGCCCGCGTTCGATCCCAACCCTGGTGGTGCAGATTTTAAATACCGGGTATAGGACCGGTGTCCTCAGCATGGTGAGGAAATTGAGGAGCTTGTGATAGGTAAGCGACCCTGGTCATGTAAGCCTACTGTCCCGACCACATCTCCTCCCCGTATCGGTTGGATGATCGCCTTGCGTATGTGGGCGGGAGGCAGGTTGTGGCTCGCTTGCGGACTGTTACGCCTAGGATATGTACTGTCTAGGTTCATTTTTAAAAGCACTTTAAAATGATTAGAAAGAGCCCCAAATACTTTGATAGTGTTGTCACACTTCTTTCTGGAAGCAAGAAAGTTTAGCGCTGGGATATTGAATGTTACACTTTTATTGTTGTGATTCGTTTTGTAATAAATTTTGGAATGCTTTTGTTACTTTACTTTGTTTCAAGTTTTTGTGCACTTACTTTTGTATTCAAGATAATACTGTAACTTGTAAGTGAACATTGTAATTGGGGAAACCTGTAAATAAATGAAAGCACACCCTATGAAAATAGACAATGATAGGATTGTAAACACGTGAAGGGTAGTTACTGCAGTGCGACCTTCACCTCGACGTGTAAACAGTCGTCGCATAAGAGACCGAGTTGCGTGGAACAGGTAATAAGTGTAGGGTAGGGTAGGGCCTGGCCGACCCAGCTAGCTCCGGCATCATCCAGCCAGTCGCTTGTCGGTCGTCAGCGTGTCGAGTCTGTGCGCGGACTACACGCTGCGCTCTGCTCAACGTGTAGCTATGTGTTTGTGCTCATCCTCGTGTGTAATTCTGTAGTGTTCGTATATAATAATGCGTAACGTTAGTTACACTGCATCGTGTTTGGTGGTGACGACAGTGAAATCATGGCAACACCAAATGGACACCTTCAACACCGTCCAATAACAACATCACAACAACAATATGCGAACCGTGATGTCATCGCTGACGGCAAGAAACGTTCACCAATCAGGTAAGTTGTGTGCAATCGCTGGAATGTTGCCATTTGACGTCACGAGCAGGTTTTCGTAGCCTTCAGAAACTCTCGTTAACTCTTGATGGAAATAACGTTGGATGTGTCATCCCGCATGCAGATAAAGGTGCCGCCTGTCTCTAGTAAACCACTTGCACCAACATTTATTCACTTTCTCGAACCATTGTTATTCTTTAAAAATGCTTTACTTCCATCTACTTCATGTTAATTGTGGAAAACATTCGTGGAAGTGCTTTTATTGTCTATTTCGTTGTGATTCAGTGAACATAGGGGAATATAGAAAGTTAGTTTAGATAGATTTGCGTTCAGTGGGTTCACTTATACTGTGAACTTCGAACATATGCAGAGGTAAACAGTTTAATAGCATATATACTTGAAAACTTAACAAAAGTAACACCTTATAGACAGTCAATTTGTAAAACAAAGTATGGATAATTATATATCATACAGAATCCAACACCTTTTTTAATCAATTTCTCTTGGCTTTTGCCAGTACGTCTCTACATTTTATATTGGACACTAGAACAGTTAGATTCCTTGCACAGGCATTTGTCATTCAGATAATCTTGTACAGAATAAAATGATTTCGAGTATAGGTACTTTTAGCAGCATTTTTAAAAGCACTGTAATTATCAAATTTTTCCCTTTAAAATCACTAGGAAGATCGCCAGATATTTTGATAGCTTTATAATACATACCTTTCTGGAAGAAAAAGTTTAGCACTGGGATAATGAATGTTACACTTTTGTCTAGTGTTTATTCTATGAATTGCATTATCAGATATAAATGAGGCCTGTTTGAGGATCAAGAATATATACATGCAAAGAAGGGTTATGTTTTCAATTTTCTAATAAGATCTTTGCAGAAACGTGTATTGTGGTCGTTAGTAATGATTCTTATAATCTTCTTTTGCATAAGAAATATTTGTTTACTTTCTACTGAGTTGTCTCAAAATAATATTCCATATTTCATGATAGAGTATCAATAGAACTCACGTTAACTAGCCCTGAGATAGCCTAACAGGCAGATAGATACAATCAACTTGTAAAACTCAATGCCGTAGCCGGGATTTGAACCACGGATCTCTTGGGTTCCGTCTAGTCGCTCTTACCCATTGAGCTACGATGGCCAGCGTCCCGTCCTGATATTAAATTCTCCAATTGACTTATATATACTTCCCCGGTAAACCATAGTACTTAAATCTCAGACTTCACCATTAAACTCTTATTATTTAAGTTAATTGGTAGAAATTAAGAGCAACTGGACGGAAACCAGGAGATCCGGACATGGCATTGAATTTTTCAAGTTGACTATCTATTCAAAACCTTAGCTTATATACTAGTGTGAAGAAATAATTAATTTGCACCAATTAACTTAAATATTAACAAGCAGAGCTGAATTTAGGTAAGATATCCTTTACGTGAGCTTTCCAATCTAAACATTTATCTACTTCAAAGTCCAGAGATTTTATGTGTCAATTTTTTTTAATAACATATCGTTAATTCCAGTTTCTGAGTGTGACGTACGTTGTTCTGTCTAGATTCGCAGATAATTTCTTCAGTTTAAACCAATACGACATACAGTTCAAAACATAATTTAATTTAATTATACACTCATTTAAATTTGTACTGGTCGCTAGGACACTAGTACTATCAGTTTAAGTGATAGTGAAATGGTGCAATGTCTTCACTTTCAATTGTCAATGCACGGCCAAGATATAAAAAGAACGGATAAGTAACGTGTTTCTATATGAGCCAAGTATAAGGGTCTAAAATACAAACCAATTACAAGAAATATCTCAACAGTTGTGCATAAGCAATTCAAAACAAAGGGGACTTCATATGGTATTCCCACAAACTGAAGGTAGACATTTGTCATAAAAAATGTATCAGTACATGACATTTTAACTAAAATCGTTTGAAAATTAAATCTTTTAAAAATGTTCCCATGTAAAGAGTAATTTGTGGCACATTATACTAAGTTTCGTAGTTAACCACTTTTTTATTTTGCTGTACATGCCCACCAACATACATTGTTTTGTAAATGTGATTTTCTGAGGGGTTAATTGTACGAATTTTTAGGTGGAATGCAATACAGCCCATTCTTACTGAAAGTTCGTCAAGGAGAAAGTCAGTTTCATATGAAAAACTGTGTTAAGCAGTCAAAAAGGCAGCTTTTTAAAAAGTTGTATATCGTCTTTATGGTAGAGTATACCATTTCAAAAGTTATATCAAGATTTCGTAAGAAATACATGCAAATTTAGAGAGAGGGAGGGTGGGTTCAAAAACATATTCTTATATTTTTTTTTCTTTTGTTCTATTTATACCCCGCCGTTAACGCACACATTATCCATGCTCTAATTTATACCTCTAGGGTCTAGACTTTGTGGGCGATGCGGAAAATCTTGGCTAGCGAAAAAGTCGCAACCTCCAGCTAGGAGTCGAAACTGGCTTCTCATCTGCTCCTTCCTATTATTACATATTAAAATTCATTACCAATTTTCACATTTCCTTGTAGGTATAACAAGTGGTAATCACAATATTTAAAAAACATGTCGCTGTGTGCTTGACCCGAGAACAAATGAATAGCTACTTACCGTTGAGCTATTATTTGAACATTTAAACAAGTAACAAAGAATATTTCGGAAATGATTAAAGGTTTATGTGAAATAACTTGTGTGATTTAACAAGCATTACATATTTTGTGTGCTAAGATTTGGTCTATCGCTAGACAAATGTTAATGTAATATATTAGATTTACTTTGACATGTTTTAAATTGCGTCGATTTGGTTTTGTTACTCATGCAATATTCATTCTGCTTGTTCTAAAATCATGCAGTAGAATGCATGTAGGGAGTAGTTACTTCAGTCCAGAGTTTCCAAAAATACCGACTCGTTTTCTGAATATATCCACACGCAACCTAATGAACTCCAGTGCCATGGCCGTAAACTAGTTCAAACTTGTATGTTTTCCATCTCCCATGCAATGCAAACAAATCTACAAACGGAGCTCCCTCCTGCTAAAGAGAGTGGTGAATTTTAATTTTTTTATTTAAACATTTAAGAGAAAAACAGCGAATGTATCGGAATATACATAAAATGTGTATTTGAACGAGATCTACATTTTTATTTAGAAGATAAAGAGGATTCCAGAAGCAATTCCCAGAAAATGTAAGATTTTTGTTATGAAAATGTCTGAAGCGTATAGTCTTTTAATAAAAAAAAAAAAATCGTTACGAGCTGTTTTTTTTTAAACTTAACTTATAAAACATTGGAAATTAATTGTTCTTTCACACTGGCGGTGTGTAGGCTAAATTGTGGAAACGTGGAGTCAGAATGAAAAATTCAATGCCATAGCCGGGATTTGAACCACGGATCTTCTGGTTTCCGTCCAGCCGCACTGCCATTGTGCTACTATGGCCAACGTGCCGATATGACATTAAATTCTCCAACTGACTCGTATTTTCCCGGTAAACCACTAGGAGTTCTCATAAACACATGAGACAACTACCTTAATAGCGACTTACAACATGTAAGTACTTTAAGGCCCGGGTTTTATAGTTAACCACTATTAGGTCAATTAATGGAAATTAATTGTTCTTTCACACTGGCCGTGTGTAGGCTAAATTGTGGAAACGTAGAGTCAGAGTCAGACTGAAAAATTCAATGCCATAGCCGGGATTTGAACCACGGATCTTCTGGTTTCCGTCCAGCCGCACTACCATTGTGCTACTATGGCCAACATGCCGATATGACATTAAATTCTCCAACTGACTCGTGTTTTCCCGGTAAACCACTTAGGAGTTTTCATAAACACATGAGACAACTACCTTAATAGCGACTTACAACATGTAAGTACTTTAAGGCCCGGGTTTTATAGTTAACCACTATTAGGTCAATTAATTGTTCTTTCACACTGGCCGTGTGTAGGCTAAATTGTGGAAACGTAGGGTCAGACTGAAAAATTCAATGCCATAGCCGAGATTTGAACCACGGATCTTCTGGTTTCCGTCCAGCCGCACTACCATTGTGCGTGTCATTTGGAGAATTTAATGTCGTATCGGCACGTTGGCCATAGTAGCGCAATGGTAGTGCGGCTGGACGGAAACCAGAAGATCCGTGGTTCAAATCCTGGCTATGGCATTTAATTTTTCAGTCTGACTCTGCGTTTCTAAAACATTGTTTATCTAATTTGGGTTAAGATACTGAGCGGTGGTTTCGTCTCTGACCTGCATTCTAGAGGTCCGGGTTCGATTTCCATGGCCGACCTACCTGACCCATGGCTTTTCCCGGATCGCCAGGTAAATTCTGGGTAGGTTAATTATATCTCCAAATTTCATCTCCATTATCGTTTCAAATCATCTCTCATCTGGTGGTTCCTTTCAGGGAAGTGTCGGCCGGAGTCTCGGCGCTGCATGGCAGGATGATATGCGCCTGGTAAACACTTCATCCTTCGGTAAGACAGTTTCCGGTCGCCGAACCCGGTCTGCCGAACCATACTGGTTTACTGGCCTGCCGAGGAGTTTCCAACTAATAAAGTGTAGGGACCCTGCCCTCTGCACTGCTGGCGCTCCTTGGGACGGCCACCCTCTGTCGCTTCTCGCCTCATCCTTCCTTCCGGGTGTGTCCCACTTGGGGACTTAGGTACAATAGAACAAGTTTAGAAATTCGTGCCGAAATCCTTCCTTAGCGTAGTTCAGTTCAGTCTTGGGTTAAGGGATTTTTTAAAATCTTCACTAACCATCCTTAGGAGAACATATACTCAAGGAGACAAAAAGACAGACACAGAGAGATACACACAATTTTTTTAATTATCTTTTTTGGGGGGGAGAGGCCTTCATTACAATAATTTCGGTGAATTTCAACGTTAAATTTTGAGTGCAATACAATATTATTCTGGTAGTGAACGTTAGTAAAACCAAATATATGAAGATGGGAGGTGATGGGGATGCAAGAAGGAGAGAACCTACAGTTAAATTACATGAAAAAGAATATCAAAGAGTGGAAACATTTGAATACCTGGGATCCATAGTAACAGTAGACAATAAAACATCAGTGGAAATTCAAGAAAGAATTGCAAGTGGTAACAGATGTTTCTATGCCTTGCAGAATATGTTTAAATCAAGGAACGTCAGTAGGAATACTAAAATTAAAACATATACAGCTGTACTGATACCATTAGTAATGTATGGTTCAGAAAGCTGGGTATTGACAACCAGAGAACAGTGGTTATTACGGTGGGAAAGGAAGATCCTGAGAAATATATTTGGAGTGATAAGGGACTTGGACGGATAGAGAATGCGGACTAACTTGGAGTTACAGTGCCTATTTGGACAACCAAATATAGTAGTGAAAATTAAACAAGGAAGAATAAGGTGGATTGGCCATGGGCAGAGAATGCCGGAAACCAGTGTAGTTAAGAAGATATTCATAGGAAAGCTGGATGGCAGAAGGAGAAGAGGAAGACCCAGGAAAAGATGGGTAGATGATGTAGAAGACGACTTGAGAAAGTTTGGGGTTAAGGGCTGGAAAAGTAAAGCAGAGGACCGAGTAGAATGGAAGAGGGTGGTTAGGAAGGCCAAGGCCTGTAGTGCCAACTATCATCATCACAATATTATTCTATTTTCGGTAACACAGTAAAGAAAGTAACAAATATGTGTTACACTCACATAATTTCTCCACTCACCGTTGTACAAACTATTCTTACAAACTCACATTGTTGTACCTACTTTATTCAAATAGAAGCAAACATTTATAGAAATACTCCTAAGCGATAGTCAACTTTTTTAAGAGCTGGCCGGTGTATGGTTTCTTTTGAAAATCTTCGCATGGCACCCTAGGAAGTAGAGAAGCTACAAGGAAATAGGTTTTTATCACAAAGTCATCTGCCTATATGTTTTCGCCTCTTGCAGGCTCTGACTAGCAGAAACGAGGAGTTCTTTTCCCTGTTGTGACCCTCATTTGTATACAAAGCCCGAGAGAGCGCGTTACAAAAAGGTTGGTGTCCGTCAGAAGGTCGACAAGTTCCACCAACCACAAACACTCGTTTCCTCTTTAAGCTTTTATGATTTGGTTAGCTACTCAGAGCGTTTAATTGTTGGGGAACCTTCTCTCTCCAGATGGGAGGTCAACAAGACATCACCACGACAAACGACAGTCGTGTTAATAAGAGAGAAACTTTGTATATAATATAAATTAATTGTTCTTCCACATTAGGCGTAAGGTTTGGAAAGGTAGGGCCAGACTGGAAAACTCAATACGATAGCCGGGATTTAATCCACGTATCTCCCGGTTTCCGTTCTATTGCCCTTAACCATTAAGCTACCATGACAACATGCAAACACAACATTAAATTCAACTGACTCACATTTTTTCCCCCAGAAAACCTGTAGGAGATCTCATCTACATGAGATACGTCCTTTTGTGGCAACTTACAACGGTGTAAGTTCTTGAGCCTAAGCTTCATAGAAAAATATTAGGCCACTTGACGGAATTTAACTGTTCTCAAATACAATATACATAATATATATGTATATGTACTAGGGATGGGTCTTCGATACTTTCGATATCTCGATACTCAAATACCTGCATAGTATCGACATCGTACGTCATATGACAGCGTCATATGCAGACTTGAACTGCAAGAAACTAGACGGCCAGAATATCTGCTACAGTGTCTACCATTAAGGTTAGAACGACAATTAAAGTAAATGGTAATATGCATATTATTTCTATAAAAAGAACATTTTATTGTTTACACCTTCTTTAGTTATTTGGGGTCAGTTGTACTGCTAACTTTGAAGTGCTAAGTCACACATGACGCTGCCATCCCAACCACAAAATGATATGTGGTTGGGGAGAAAGGGGGAAAAATCTTCAGAAACTCGCTCGATACTTTTTCGATACTTTAGTTGTGATTCTGCAGTTTTTGTTTTATTTTAATCTCACAAAATACTCCAGTTGCAAGTAGAACATTACAAAAGACAAGAAATTGCCAGGAATGTGATACCTCCACAGTAATAAAGTGCATGAAAATAATCGTGTGTCAACTGTCCGTTAACAGTTACCAAGAACAAATCACTGTATATCTCAACTACCATTTGTCACCTCCTGTTTCTAGTGTACTGGAAAACAAATTCAAAATTTCCAGAACTTAAAAAAAGCTAGTCTCTAAATATTTATGTATTCCATCTGCAACAGTTTTCTCTGAAAGACTATTTGGTACAGCAGGACTCATATGCGACAGAAAAAGAGGTAGACTTGACCCCGAAAGAGTGAAAGTGCTGGTATTTTTGAACATAAACATATAAAAGTGAACCGTTTTGCTTTTAAATGTGTAATGTAGAGTTCAAAATAAAGAACACTGATGGTTTTAGGTTTGGTCTCGTTAAATATGTACACCTAATTACTTTTTTGGCATTACACCGTTCTCCCAACATTCTATTTTGTATTGAAAGTAGAAGTAGAAATGACGGTAGCGTGTATCGAAGTGTCGACTATCGTGGAAAGTATCCTGTATCGGTACTGAGTATTGAGTATCGAGAAAAACAGGTATCGACCTATCACTAATATACTATAATACTCTAATTTGTGTCAAACTAGACCAACCGTGTTATAAACAAATGGGAGGCGGGGAAAGAGAGACGGTACGCTCTTACGCTACTGATTGCTGGAGGGAAATTTTGGAAAGAAAAGACGAAAATCATTTGCATTCAATTATCGACTAGTAAAACCCACGAAAAACTCGGTGAGCAGTGACTAGACTTGAACCTGAGACCTCTCGAATAGAAAAGTAAATATTTATTACTCCAGGTAAAGTACATCTAGGATACATTTATCTAAAGTTACATTCACGTGAATTTCAGTACCCACTCTTTTCGAATCGTTCTTGTATATCTGATTCCTTTATCTACTACCTCCTTGTTAATCGAGTTGAAAGCCACACAAATGTTTTTGCTGCATATTTCTTTGCCGATACCTACACAGGAAATTGCTGAGGTTCAAGGCGACATTCAGATCTTTTCAAAAGCTGTTCGTAATATGCCAACTGAATTGCCCCTTTATCAAAATAAGAATTTGAAAATCCAAAGATAACAAATATCTCTGAAATGTCAAATAAATAAAAGCATCAAAGAAAAGCACATAAACTATAAATTGTGTTTTAAGGAGACACATTTTCTTGCTAAGTTTCTATCTATCTCTTATAGTTTAAATTGAGAAAAGTTATAGAAAATTCATTCTGAATTAAGAAGTCTTCAACACTATTTAAAGAAAATTCAAGGTATACTTTTTATTTGTTATGCTTATAGCTTAAACGTACGGTGTTTTCATCAAAAACGTTATAGCCAATTTTATGAAAATTAAAAAGTAATGGAAATACATTTTTCATGTATAGAGAGGTTTGGGATGAGATATTTTCTGTGCCGTTATATTCATTCATCGTATATTTGATATTGACAGAAAATATTAAGTAGCGCTTCGATTATCGACCAGCCACGATTATTTATCTTGCCATATGCTTGCAAAGATATAAATTTATTGGATAAAACGTGAGCTATTTATTGAGCAGTAATAACATCGGTATGCACTGCATATAAGCAGTTTCCAAATTAACTATATGAAGGATGTGTTCTGTTATTCTTTTGTTTTATGTTCATGTTTGAGCTGTTTACTCATTCTCTTTTCGCTAGCAATTGTTAATATCTGTAATACGTTCAATTCTTTATTCGTTTAACATGCCATTATATGAGAACTCATAGAATGATAAATAGTTTTGAACAATTTACGAAAGAATTATATATAGTTGATTTATTGATTTAATAAATCCAACTCGAGGTACGAGTTACATCTAGGGTTTGCCAAACAGAGATTCACTAATCCAACATGTATAAAATAGCTGGTTTCACATACCCTATTTCCACATGGAATAAATATCAATATAAGTTGGGAAATAATTCAGTTTATGACCGTAATTTTGCGCAGAAAGCAATTCTGATAAGATGAAATATATAACCTGTTAGAAAATGCATAACATTAAATTATCTACAGTAATAATCGTCCATTTAAACATTTGTAAATATTTCACAGCTTCGCTTTTGTTATTAAGATAAGGAAAACAAAGAAACATACGAAAAAGAACGTTCGTGTCGTGTGCTTGTTGAAAGTTGAAGACCACAAGGAATTGGGAAGGGAGCGGAAGTTACACTTATGAATCATTGGCGGTGATTGTACTGCTGTCAACATGAAGTCATTTAGAAATCGACGGCGATAAATTCATAACGACACCTCGATTGTCATACACATCGTCCATTGACCCCAATTTACAGATCCCGGTAATAATTTCCATAGCGTGTTTTGAAAGTGTTTTGCACAACTCGAGACGTTTAAATCTGTTTACAAATACGCCTAATTCGGGAGAAATGGCTCGTGTTTGCCGCTAGCAAATCTATCGATATATTCTTAAGTCCTCGTGAAGGTGTTTTTTTTTTTTTTTTTTTTTTATTTGTTCCCTTATACCCCTCCTTTAACTCCAATGGCCGTTCTCCTTTGGAACATATCGAAGGTGTTAACTCGTATTCGTTGGGTTTTAATCATTAGATCACGCACACATTCACACTCTCATTGATACTTCCAGACTCTGGAGAACATGAGGAATTATCTTGGTCGGAGACAAATCCCCACCTCCACTGCCGGGAATCGAACCCAGGACCCCTAGCACGGCAGGCAGGTGCTCTACCAGCCAGCCCGTGAGATTATTATTATTATTATTATTATTATTATTATTATTATTATTATTATTATTATTATTATTATTATTATTATTATTATTATTATTATTATTATTATTATTATTATTATTATTATTATTATTATTATTATTATTATTATTATTATTATTATTATTATTATTATTATTATTATTATTATTATTATAGGAGAGGAGGATATTATGCGATAGTTGGGAAATATGGAATACCAAGATTTCGGCTCGGTTTAGTGCTGCAATCACTTGGGAGTGCTATCAGTAGTCAAGAAGCATTCCCATGATGCACTGCAGTGAAAGTTGTAAGCTTGTTATTATTTCACTCGCTACAGAGTAAAGTGTCTTTTCTGATATTCAAAAGTTTTTGCAGGCAAATTTTCAAGCATTTTAACCCACTATTACGCATATGACTTCCATATTGAGGTTAATTGTAAGATAGGACAATTATAGTTTATTATATTGTTGTTGTTTTGTACATTGTTTTGTACATTACTTCAAAGATTCATCGTCCAAGATGGCGTATCGGGTATTATGGAATACCCGGTATTTTATAATATCTGATGTAAAAATACAATATTCCATATAACCTTGCGAAATACACTGAATAGAAGTTAAAATTGGTTTTTGACTAAACACTTATTATTAGTTATATAAATAGAAATATAGCCTAATATAAATCCAAAGCATAATTAAAAAAAATAATTTCATTGAAATGCAAACGACCCTATTTCTTCTGTTATTCTAGACTTGGTCTATGATCTAGACTTATAAACCTTTTTATAGATATTTTTTCTCTTTTAAACCAGTTATGTTTCATGTTCTATGAAATAGAGTTAATTTGTCAACTTTTTAAATTACCTATTCCATAATACCCGACTATTTCATATTAACTTTTATTTTCAACACTTTTAAATACATTATTTTTATTAAAAAAGATGAATAGCAGTTTCTACAACTGACAGTTCATCACAGTTATAGTATGCACTCATGATGATTTAGCGATTTTTATTTAACATCCAAATTTGTTAATTTTAGAAATGTAAATGGTATTCCATAATATCCTCCTCTCATATATCATCATGCCCGCCTCGTGTAGCGTAGATGGTAGCGTGTCTGCCTCACGTTCAAGACTTTTTTTTTTTTTTTTTTAATTTTCGTCCTCCAAAGTTGTCATATCGGGCGGTGAATGAATTGGGTGAAATGATTCTCAAATGAGCCCGGGGTCCATTGAGCTTAGAGTTCCCAAAATTCGTCTTCCAGGACAAGGAGAAACCCTGAAAAAATCCTTATCCAGATAGAAAATAATCATTTCTTCCATACTAGCCCTGTATAGGCTAAGATTTGGATGAGTAGAGCCAGACTGAAACATTCAATGCCATAGCCGGGATTTGAAACACGGATCTCCCGCTCTCCGTCCGGTTGCTGTAAACCATAGAGCTACTATGCCCAACATACCGAGATGACATTAAATTCTCCAACTGACTCGTATGTTTCCCGGTAGACCACTAGGGGTTCTCATATGCTATGAGACACGCACCTTTTGTGGCGACTTACTATGCTGTAAGTACTTAAGTCCCAGACATGACATTAAATTCTCCAACTGACTCGTATGTTTCCCGGTAAAAAACTAGGGGTTCTCATATGCTATGAGACACGCATCTTTTGTGACGACTTACTATGCTGTAAGTACTTAAGTCCCAGACATGACATTAAATTCTCCAACTGACTCGTATGTTTCCCGGTAGACCACTAGGAGTTCTCATATGCTATGAGACACGCACCTTTTGTGACGACTTACTATGGTGTAAGTACTTAAGTCCCAGGCTTTATAGTTAAATCACTATGTTTTATTAAAACGAATAAAAATAGAATAAATATAAAATAAAACATAGCGGTTTAACTATGAAGCCTGGGACTCAAGTACTTACAGCATAGTAAGTCGTCACAAAAGGTGTGTGTCTTATAGCATATGAGAACCCCTAGTGGTCTACCGGGAAACATACGAGTCAGTTGGAGAATTTAATTTCATGTCTGGGACTTAAGTACTTACAGCATAGTAAGTCCTCACAAAAGGTACGTGTCTCATAGCATATGAGAACTCCTAGTGGTCTACCGGGAAACATACGAGTCAGTTGGAGAATTTAATGTCATGTCTGGGAAATAAGTACTTACAGCATAGTAAGTCGTCACAAAAGGTGCGTGTCTCATAGCATATGAGAACTCCTAGTGGTCTACCGGGAAACATACGAGTCAGTTGGAGAATTTAATGTCATGTCTGGGACTTAAGTACTTACAGCATAGTAAGTCGTCACAAAAGGTGCGTGTCTCATAGCATATGAGGACCCCTAGTGGTCTACCGGGAAACATACGAGTCAGTTGGAGAATTTAATGTCATGTCCGGGACTTAAGTACTTACAGCGTAGTAAGTCGCCACGAAAGGTGCGTGTCTCATAGCATATGAGAACTCCTAGTAGTCTACCGGGAAACATACGAGTCAGTTGGAGAATTTAATGTCATGTCTGGGACTTAAGTACTTACAGCATAGTAAGTCGTCACAAAAGGTGCGTGTCTCATAGCATATGAGAACCCCTAATGGTCTACCGGGAAACATACGAGTCAGTTGGAGAATTTAATGTCATGTCTGGGATTTAAGTACTTACAGCTTAGTAAATCGCCACAAAAGGTGTGTGTCTCATAGCATATGAGAACCCCTAGTGGTCTATCGGGAAACATACGAGTCAGTTGGAGAATTTAATGTCATGTCTGGGACTTAAGTACTTACAGCATAGTAAGTCGCCACAAAAGGCGTGTGTCTCATAGCATATGAGAACTCCCAGTGGTCTACCGGGAAACATACGAGTCAGTTGGAGAATTTAATGTCATGTCTGGGACTTAAGTACTTACAGCATAGTTAGTCGTTACAAAAGGTGCGTGTCTCATAGCATATGAGAACTCCCAGTGGTCTACCGGGAAACATACGAGTCAGTTGGAGAATTTAATGTCATGTCTGGGACTTAAGTACTTACAACATAGTAAGTCGCCACAAAAGGTGTGTGTCTCATAGCATATGAGAACTCCCAGTGGTCTACCGGGAATCATACGAGTCAGTTGGAGAATTTAATGTCATGTCTGGGACTTAAGTACTTACAGCATAGTAAGTCGCCACAAAAGGTGCGTGTCTCATAGCATATGAGAACTCCCAGTGGTCTACCGGGAATCATACGAGTCAGTTGGAGAATTTAATGTCATGTCTGGGACTTAAGTACTTACAGCATAGTTAGTCGTTACAAAAGGTGCGTGTCTCATAGCATATGAGAACTCCCAGTGGTCTACCGGGAAACATACGAGTCAGTTGGAGAATTTAATGTCATGTCTGGGACTTAAGTACTTACAGCATAGTTAGTCGTTACAAAAGGTGCGTGTCTCATAGCATATGAGAACTCCCAGTGGTCTACCGGGAATCATACGAGTCAGTTGGAGAATTTAATGTCATGTCTGGGACTTAAGTACTTACAGCATAGTAAGTCGTCACAAAAGGTGCGTGTCTCATAGCATATGAGAACCCCTAGTGGTCTGTCGGGAAACATACGAGTCAGTTGGAGAATTTAATGTCATGTCTGGGACTTAAGTACTTACAGCATAGTTAGTCGTTACAAAAGGTGCGTGTCTCATAGCATATGAGAACTCCCAGAGGTCTACCGGGAAACATACGAGTCAGTTGGAGAATTTAATGTCATGTCTGGGACTTAATACTTACAGCATAGTAAGTCGTCACAAAAGGTGCGTGTCTCATAGCATATGAGAACTCCTAGTGGTCTACCGGGAAACATACGAGTCAGTTGGAGAATTTAATGTCATGTCTGGGACTTAAGTACTTACAGCATAGTTAGTCGTTACAAAAGGTGTGTGCCTCATAGCATATGAGAACTCCTAGTGGTCTACCGGGAAACATACGAGTCAGTTGGAGAATTTAATGTCATGTCTGGGACTTAAGTACTTACAACATAGTAAGTCACCACAAAAGGTGTGCGTCTCATAACATATGAGAACTCCTAGTGGTCTACCAGGAAACATGCGAGTCAGTTGCATAATTTAATGTCATGTCGGCATGTTGGCCAAAGTAGCTCAGTGGTTTAGAGCAACCGCACGGAGAGCATATCAGAGCTTATCCAGATAACTTATCCTGACCGAGAATCGAACTCGGGACCTGTTCAACGTGAGGCAGACGCGCTACCTTCTCCGCTACCGAGGTGGGTGTAAGATATTAAGCTACCTACAATATTAGTAACTGCTACAGGAAGTATGTATAAAAGAGAGAGAGAAAGTAATAATAGATATAAAGTGAAAATGCCGTTAGCCTTGCATGGAGATATATAAGTCAAGCGCTAATAAAGCGCACAGTATACGAGCATGCGGAGTGCCTGAGCTGTTTGCTTGTGAGTTAGGTAGGAGAGTATTTCAGCAAGGTTTTCCTGCTACTGTTATACCCCCCCTCCCTTCCCCAAGGGCTGAATTTCCTGTCAGAAACTCGTGAGAGGAAATATGCAATTGGGCGGTTTCTGTCACACATGGGGACAAAATATGCCGACCCTTGTTCCAGGAAATACGAGGGACTTCTGACTTTAGAATCCGCAGTAAAACTGGCTTCCATTCTTGGATCTAATACCCACAGCTTTACTGTTTATGTCTATCTACCAGCAGGCAGGTAGAGGAAGTATTGTATTCCATCAAAATATTCAGTATCGATATTGTATCGTAAATATTGTGACTTTGTAGGTTCGAAAATTAAAAGTCAAGTTTGCAGAATTTCAAAATGCTCTTTATTTCCGTAGAAAGACACTTTGTACAGCCCTTAACGTAAACTAACACAGTTTCTCGTGGCTTTACCACACGAAAACAAAGAAAAAATTCACTTTCAAATCATTACACTCGCACATTTATCAGTTCTCGACTCTAGCCCGACTCGTAATCCGCGGTTTCTTCTTACCTACAATCATTGTTCTAGAAATTAGTGGAAATCTCTGTAACAATCAAGACGGCATCAGAAAAGAAGAAACTTCCAGACGTTTATCTCTCTCTTTCTCTGTTTCGGCAAGCTTTTATCTCCGCGTTGCGCTATCTATTCTTTCGCGTGCGCCGGCCGCGCCCGCCGCAACCATGCCTCGCGACAATATTTTGAGAACCTTTGTAAGAAAAAAGGGCGGAAAATAACTGAAAAACAAAATCTCGTGAAAATCAAACAGGCATTTAAATTCTCTATCTTTCAGAGATATTGACAACAACACTTTCAAAATTTCCTCATTCCCAGTTTCCCTTTATGTGCGCCATTTTTGAAATGTTTCATTTTCTCAAAATTTGCTCTAACGACTTTAATTTTAATGCCGTATATTAAATATATTTATATTTATAAATAAAATGTGCATAATAGGACCTGAAGCTTTCCTGGCGACGTTTATGTTCAATATGTTATCGGGAGACAAGTCAGGTGAAAAGACGATTAGAAATTCACTTTACGGGAGCGACATCGCTCCCATCATCAGCATATTTATAAGAAATGTTATAAACACTAAATAGATATAACACAAAACAAACAACAAGGACAAAACACTAGCAGTACTCACATCACTGAACAAAAGACTGTTTGCAGTATATTTAATATATTAAATGAGTATAGAAATTTAATTAGGTCAGAGAAACGTAGCCACTTTCTTTGATAATCGTGTTTTATATATATATATGTGTGTGTGTGTGTGTGTGTGTGTGTGTGTGTGTGTGTGTGTTTGTGTTTGTGTGTGTAATTTACGTCCTCCAACGTTAAGTCATATCGGTCGATGAATGGAATGGGTGAAATGATGCTTAAATGAGTCCAGGGTCCATGGAGCTTCGAATTACCCGGCATTCGTCTTGTAGGATAAGGGGAAAAAAAACCGGAAAAAACCTTATCCAGGTAACTCATCCTGACCGAGATTCGAACTCGAGACCTCTTGAACGCGAGGCAGACATGTCAAGCTGTATAGATCTGGCTTCTTAAGCAGATTGATTTCCATTTTTAAGGCCGGTTTCCAAGAGGAGCTGAACTGGAATCCAGCATCACGATTAAGCGTGCTCCTGTCGGAGGAAATGGCCAAAGCTTCCGTAACTATCCGTAAAACTAGCTTAACCATCATTTAACCATCCTGGAAAAGTGCAACATTTACTGGGAGCGGAGAGTTAAGGAGGCTTAGGCCATTTTCTTCGAGAGAAACACGCTTAATCGTGATGCTGGATTTCAGTTCAGCTCCTCTTGGAAACCGGCCTTAAAATGGAAATCAATCTGCTTAAGAAGCCAGATCTATACAGCTTGAACGTCAAATAAAGTGGTTACGTTTCTCTGACCTAATTAGCTTTCTACACTTACGCTATCTCCTGACCTGGCATTTACTGTCCTCCACAGGTGAGATAGTCTCCGAGGTCTGAGACGCAAGCGGGTTGGCGAAGGTTTCCACATCCTCCCTGGACAGGTTTATGACAGCCCATGTCAGTTCAGTTACAGACCATTCAAAAATATTCTGATGGCCTCTACTTTTGAGAATGAATCTTCCGGTTTTACTGTACAGAGTGAATAGGGCGCATGTTTTTATAACGTTCTGCTCCTTGTGTAGCAGGCGTTCTACACACATTCGCTGTGCTTGTCCCACTGTGCAAGGCAGCACATACCTTTCAGGCACCTTCTATGCGTTGCTGGACAGTAATTTACTGCAGTCTTTTGTTCAGGAATGCAAGTATTGTTAGTGTTTTCTCTTTTTTGATTTTTGTGCTATATCTATTTAG
Source organism: Mantis religiosa (assembly GCA_030765055.1). Taxonomy (NCBI): domain Eukaryota; kingdom Metazoa; phylum Arthropoda; class Insecta; order Mantodea; family Mantidae; genus Mantis; species Mantis religiosa. The sequence continues at coordinate 23,003,413 of CM060958.1, forward strand.
TGTTTATAACATTTCTTATAAATATCCTGATGATGGGAGTGATGTACGCTCTAGAAACGACGATTTCTAATCGTCTTTTCACCTGGCTTGCTTCCCGAGAATATCTTGAATAAAATTTTCATATTGAATTCTCGGAGAACACTTGTGAAGTCGTTTCATTCAGAAGCGACTGTTTAAAATTGTATTACTGGCAAACTTTGAGCGGCAGACGAAAATGTAGTGCTGAAAAATAAATAAAAAAAATTAAAACTTGAACATTTCACACATTTCATACTAAATAGTTTCCGGCTTTGTAGCGTAGGTGGTAGGGTGCGTGACTCACTTTCAAGAAAGTTCGCTCAGAGTGACATCTGAATAAGGTTTTTCCGGTGTTTTCCCTTATTCTTAAAGATGAATGTCTGGTAACTCTAAGCTCTATGGAACTTGGCCTCATTTAAGCACGATTTTTATTTATCGTCCGATATGATAACATTGGAGTACGTTAATTATAAAAAATATCTGTAATTAGTCATTTTCGATTACTGTTTGGTTTAAATGTTTCAGTGTTTGTTATTTCTGTAACGCGTTGGCGCTATTTGGTTGTTTTTCGGTGTATCATTGAGATCAGCATTTAGCTACTCGTGGTTAAAGATGCATACATCATTTTGGTTTGCTCTACCCCACTTGTAAAACCTACAGTGAAATATATAATGCAACTATTTTTTTTTTTTTTTTTTTTTGCAAATATTTTGACCGGCAGGGTTACGTGGAATCAAAAGTCTGGTTTGCAGAAATTTAGAACACTCTTTATTGCAGTAAAAAGTCGTGAAATTGACTCTCAGCTGTCTTCAAGGACGACTCGGTGCTACGCCGCACGTAAACAAATGAAAGAAGTCACAGCGGTACACTACAGTCTACTGTCGCAATCACCATTACACAACTGGCGCTTCTAACACTTTGCAGGTATTTATACCTCCCAGTCATTGTTTCTAGAATGCTGTAGATGCCCTCCTCGATAGCGTGGTGGTAGCATGTCTGCCTCACGTTCAAGAGGTCCCGAGTTCGAATCTCGGTCAGGGTGAGTTACCTGGATAAGGTTTTTTCCGCGGTTTTCCCTTATCCAGTAAGATAAATTTCGGGTAGCTCTAAGCTTCATGGACCCCGGACTCATTTGAGCATCATTTCATCCATTCCATTCATCGTCCGATATGACTTAACGTTGGAGGACATAAATTACAACAACAACAACAATGCTGTAGACCTTCCGAGAACATTCGCGGTGGCAAGAGGACAGAAAATTCCGGAGCCTCTCTCGTCTGTTTCTCTTGGCAAGCATGCAGCTCTCCTGCCCACGCGTCCAGCTCCCTTTTGCCGCAACAATGCTATCGGTGACACTATATACGAAAATGGACGTCGATCCAACATTTTTTTTTTTTTTTTTTTTTTTTTTTTAAGGAAATGGTTTGTGTGGCGTATGCGTGTATGCTCGCGCGCATTATCTGGAAACTCTTAAGTACGCATAAGAATCTCTTAAAAAACACTTTTAAACAAAATAATAAAAATCACTGTGAACAATTAATACTTACAGCTTTATTTTTAATCCCTATTACTTGAAACCAGTTTGGCTAGTTGCCTAGTTGCTACAGATTGGACATTTTTGATCACACTGTGGTCACAAAATGTGTCTTGTACCGTTTTTTTTCCCTCTCCTTCTGTCGGGTGCCACTACCTGACAGTTCCCAGTGCCTGAAGGCGGGGGTGGATGCCTGGAGCGTTTCCTGGACTGTTTTGTCGGCAAGTCAACATGTGGTGACGATGAAGGAATTTGGAAGGGGAGCAGCAGTGACGAAGGATCAGTGGTAACTAATTGAGGGTAAACATTCTCCTAATTTTTTGTGGATGTGTAACGTGCCTTTTTTTATACTTCTTTTACTACGTATAGGGGAAGGATTGTATTCCATTCAAAAATTAGTAGTAGAGGTTTCACAGGTAATATTTGTTTTGAGCTCTTCAGAAACACCCCCCCCCCCAAAAAAAGAAGGTATTTTTAGACAGCGTTATTGAGAAACGAAACGTCAGTGTAAACTTTGTATTTAGACTTATCTTCCAAGCAAGGGAAACGATATATATAAAGGTCGTTCAACTACGGTGGTCATCAGCGCCCTTTAAAAAACTAGTCATGACAAAAGCCAGATATAAAACTTTCTAAAAACTATACAAGTGTAACAAAATCTATTAAAAAGACACGTACATAAAAAACATCAATCAAAACCTACTAAAAATTTCGTTCACTAAATCCTAAACTCTAAACTAGACAAGAATCTAAAAACCTTCTCCACGGGTCTCCACGCACGGCCTACGCGTGGGTGGGCCTGTTGACAGTCTCCCTCAACCACGAAGAGGAGCCCACGCGAGGGAGACTGTTGGCTCGGGACCCCGGGTGCGCCAAACCCGTACCTACCGAAGTAGTCCCCTGGGGGGAAGGGAAACGAAGATATTAAAGTAATGTCCCAAAATGTCCTTTAATGGCCACTTTTTTCGAATACTTTGATTTTCTGTGAGACAGTTATAGCAATTTTGATTAAAGTATATTTTTAAGATAATTCCGTGAAGCTTATATCTTGACCTTTTGGAAATAACCTCCGAAGAGCTCTTTCTTCTAAATGACCCTTGCATCACAGGTAAGAGACAAAATCTTACTGTACAAATAATGCAGATTTTTTAAGGAAACATCTATTTTTCTCTATTTTTGGAGGAGGGAGCTCAACCAAGTACTTCTACTTTCCTTAAGTGGAAAGACGTTATTAGTCCTTCCTTCTTGGCCATATGAAAAGAAGGGAATTTCAAAGACATCACACAGCGACCTCCCTTTTACCCACAAGGAAGTGTCCAACAAAACCATTCTACTAATCTTTACCACGATTAATACTGTCACCCGAATGTCGGAACTCCCTATAGAACTGGCCGGCAGTATGGTCAGACGTGAAGCATTCTGACCACGCCTACCCATTTGTCTCCTGTCACTAACTGAAGGGATGATTAGGAGAGGGATCACGGGCCACTGTGCCGTCTCTTTCCCCTTCCCCTGAGTTCTCGAACATACAGGATATTTCATCTAATCCGGAACCTTCTAGAGTGTCCAGTTGGTTCTATATAAGCAACGCGTCGGGCTGGAGGAAAGTTCAGTTCTTGTCGAGCAGCTGTGAGGAGCGCCCAGTGAGGGGACGGACTGCGTACGTGCATCGGAGGAGTGTACGTAATTGCGAGTGCAAATGGAACTGTAACGGACGAACCGGTGAATTGTAATTGTGTGCATTACGTAATTCTGTGTAATCGGCAAATGTTCCGATTGTAATTCGGTGGAAATAAAGAACATTTTTGAGTGGTGCAATTGGACTTTTAATTTCACGAACCCACAAAGTCACAATACGAAGTGGATAGAAGGATGAGGCTTTTTAAGAATTGTTTGTACATACAAGAATGACTAGAGAAGGTCATGTGAGCGCAGTATATCAGAATATTTTAAATGGCTTAGCCTCCACACATTTAATAGAACCTTCGTCTTATAATTCACAGCTCAATTTGCTACAGTAAAATATTTGACTTTTCGCACTTGTCTGGAGCAAAATATACGAATGACAACTTAGCAGTTCAAAAAGTAATGAAATATTAGGAAATTGACAGCAATATCAGCAAATATTTTGGGAATGGCTGATGCCATTTTTTAAAGAAGATATACATTTTAAAATTGCATGTCTATTTTCTATATTTTTTATGGTTTAAATTATACAAAATTATTAAATTTTTTGTGTTATTTTACATCCTACAACGTTATGTCATATCGGACGATGAATCAAATAGGCGAAATGATGCGCAAATGTGTCCAGGGTCCATGGAGCTTAGAGTTACCCGACATTCGTCTTTAAGGATAAGGGAAAACCCCGGAAAAATCTTATTCAGGTATCTCGCCTGACCGAGATTCGAACTTGGGACCTATTGAATGTGAGACAGACACGCTAACATCTACGCTACCGAGGCGGACCAAAATTATATCAGAATAAATAGATCGCCACAAAGTATTCGTAGAAAATTCAAGTTATATAGAAATTTGTCGTAGAAGTACTTTAAGCGTATACTTTTATCAAAATCATTAGTGTTTTTAGGGGAAAAAAGAAATATTTTCCATGTAAAGGCTATTTTGGGAAATGTTAATGTATAATCTTTGCATCAAAATTTAAACATCAAATTAATTATTTACCCGACCTTTCTTATTTGAATTAATGTTGTTCACAGACGCCCATACAAGGATGTTTCGTTCAAGTTCTCTTTCAATTGTCTTCAAAACCGTTTTTATCGGTATATCAGTTACAGGTATTTTCCTGAAAATGTGAAAAGATTTAAGGATTTAAGATATAACAAAGAAAAATTAAACAAAGTTCCTAGTGTAAACCAAATTTTCGTTGTTGACCATTTACGATATTCTTTATTGTACTAAGTGGTCACTATTTTATTTTTACGTGCAACTATGCAACTTAGGAAAGGAATCCAGTATTACAAACCTCGGCCTGCGTGTTGTCAGCAATAGTTCATTGGTCCAGAGCGCGAAATGCTAATTGCAATAATAAGGTTAATATTAGATTAATGAATATTAATAATTAACTGGAAAAAACAAACACAACAACACAAATAAATGACAGTAGGTGAAAAACTTGAAATAAACTCACGTTAAATGGCCGTAATCTATCTTATACTAGTGAGGGAACCGAAGCATTTGATCTGAGATAAGTCTGTGTAGTCAACGCCAATTCAGTTCGGCCGCTGCCTTTGATGAACCCTTATAATGGGTTTACAACACAGACTCTCCTTCTCCCAGTCCTTGCTGCTAGGTTGCCACCTTTCTCGATACGTCATGGGTATCGTGCGAGGTTTCGTCTAAATAAATTATCTTATGTCCATTATTATGATACTTCCTTAGTTTTGACAAATGCAGTTCTACTGTATTCCATAATAACCCTTATCTTATTCCGAGTGCGGTGTTTGAAACCCAGCTCCTTTAGGAGACCGCGCAAAGTGCAGTGCTCATAAGGAAAATCACAAATTTCTTGCAAATGTGCAACCAATTCGTCTAAGGTGGACGCTCTCCCTTTTGCATAGAATTTATACATTTCTCGGCGAATTAAATAGCATGTGAAATTATCCACTTTAGAGACACTTTCCTTTTGTTTTCACACTTGGTATTCCTTTCGTCACAATATTTCTTACTGTATTTCTGTGAATACCCAGAATTTAATATCAGGTTCATTACATGACCCCTTACCAAGATTATTTTTCAGTACATATTTATATGTGTTCAAAACAAAGCTTTGAATTTGCTTAAAAACAGTTCCCGTTACAACTTTGTTTTTTGAGGCTTCTCCAGTAACACAACTCGGCCCAGCAACACTTTCCAATTTATTCACACTATTGTTATCACTTTGATTATTTTCACTTGACTGAAAGTTATCTACTACTTCATTTGCATTTACCAATGAATTTCCCTCCTACGGTCTCCACATCGTGACTCACAACGAATTTCTGCACGTAATGAAACTTTGGCAACCGAGACTCCACCTGGAGTAAACATGCGTCTATCACTTCCAGAAAATCAGGGTTGCTATTGGTCCTCAACGACAGTGTTCCATTTCTGAAGTGTGGAGATAGATTTATGACGGTCATTAGTGGGCGGTAGGGTCAGTTTCCTTTGTGAAGCAACTGCACTCGCGTTGACTAGACCGACTTCACCAGGGTTGAGGGGTCGACCCAACGCCTGGGATCATGAACAGATCAACCATGGAGCAATTGGTGGAATGATGGTGGGGGAAACTGGAGAACCCGGAGGAAAAGCACCCCAGCGCCACGTTATTCAACGCAATTCTCGCTTTGCGGTCGCCTGGAATCGAATCCGGACCGCGAAGGTGAAAGCTAAGCGATCTAACCACTCACATAATAATTAATAATAATAATAATAATAATAATGATGATGATGATGATGATGATGATGATGATGATGATGATGATGATGATGATGATGATAATAATAATAATAATAATAATAATAATAATAATAATAATAATAATAATAATAATAATAATAATAATAATAATAATAATAATAATAATAATAATAATAATAATAATAATAATAATAATAATAATAATAATAATAATAATAATAATAATAATAATAATAATAATAATAATAAAAGACAGTGTCTCTATGGAGAAGAAATATTAATTTTGAATTGAAAAGTAAATATGGAAAACACAGAAAGAGAAGAAGGTAAAATTATTAGAAAAAGTTTAGGTTCACAAGTAAATGAAGCATACAGACTTGAATTAAAAAGGAATTAAAAAATATACAGACATTCATAGATATATTAGGAAAGGAAGGCTAAAAGTTTATGGGCATATTAAACGATTAACGTCAAATAGGCTCACTAAACATATTATTAAATTTTTCGAAAATAGAATTAAAGCATAAATAGATACTATGAAATGGATTGGTGAAGTAAAAATGGTTTAAAATTGATAGGAATCACTCAGGACGATATCTTAGACAGATGAAGGTGCATAAGTGGCAAGTTGACTGTAACAACGTGGACAGACGAGAGAAATGAAGTTCACAGCCAAAGAATAAGACAACGTTGGATTTATAGAAAAGCTAAGAAACGTCTCTAAGTACTTTGTGTAGTCCTACAGGGGCTCACTCGGGGTGGGGGGGATTGGTTAATGTTGTGAAGGACGTACATTATAGGTGAATTACAGTCATAATTATATGGTGTGAAAACATTAACGAAATTTATTTAATTAAATATTCTATGTTTATATTAATTTTGAATAAGAAGCCCAACAGAATAAAATGGTTGCAGTAAGAAGCAATTATACAAATTAGTTTTAAGTGTTGGTGGTGAGATAGGAAGCTTGTTATAAAAGTGTATACCCTTATAAAAGCTGAAATATTTGGTCACTTGCAGTCAACATTTAGAGATATCCAATTTAAGATGGAATTTGTAAATATAGTTTATTTTATTCCAGTAATTGTGAAACATACACATTGTGGAACAAAATAGGCAAATGTTCGAGTTGTAGTTTTTATTAACGGTTTTGGAAACATCACAGGACATAACGGAGAGAGATGGGATGAGAGAAAGGTCACCATCATTATCATCAGAGGCAGCCCAGATGCTCAAGCCAGCAGAAACCACAGACATTTACTGGGTCGGATAGCACAAGTTTGCCTGCGCTGCCTGTGGTTCATTAAACCGCCAAACACAACGACCAGGCGACCTGCTCATTAAACCAAGGGACCTCTCCTTGCTAATAAACTGCGTGATGCAAAACTTCCACCTCCCCAATTTTCCTACACGTTTTCTACAATAACGTCGGCTAAGAGGAATTAATTACGTTAAGCTGGCGAGCAGTAATTACCCGTATTAAGCGGCGAACTTATTGCATTACACCCAAAAAGTCGATGTATAATTTGTGTGCGCGCGCAAGGATGCCAAAAGAGGGTTTGTAGAAGATTCCAAGTACTTCAAACTGTCCTTTGTATGGATAGCTTATTGTTATTCACTATTTTCTCAAGAGTAGATATAACGAATGTATCTGCTTTATAGTAGAAGTACATACCTTGAAATTTCTGCAAATAGCCTGTTAAATTTAATTAAGTTTGTATAAAAATACACGAAAGAAATAAATTAATTTCGTTAAAACCCTTAGGTCAAAATAATATTTTTTGATGCACTAACAATTTCGGTCCATTTTGTTTTGCAAGAAAGAATTATACACTGACTGCCATAAATAATCGGACGGACTTTGCATTTGACTATGCAGTGCTCTATAAAGCGGGATAGATTAAGTGTATCAATCTCAAGGTACTCCTTGTGTTAAGCAAAAATAATTTGTTATGAACATCTATTTTAGAGATTAAAAATGTGGCTGAACTAAGAGCTTTCCAGTCCAACCTTGTTTACAGCATAAGTTTAAGACACAAAAACAATCGGACAGCACAAATGAAATGCGATACAAACAAGTAGATGAAGTCTGTCAGTAGACAAAACAACATCGTAGGAGAAGTACGTCAACTGTGCACCAAGAAGAAGGCAAAAGCATGATATAGGGCCCAGAGGTAAGCAGAGTACCTTTGAACAGAGACTGTTAGTGATGTATCACTATGAAAAGAACAAAACATACCGGCAAATAGCATATATTGTGAATCTTAGCAAAAATACAGTTAGTGACATAATTCACCGGTATAAGTGTGAAGACAGAATTGAATCTCGAGCAAAGCCAGGGCGACCAAAACTTCTTACCGATAGACAGGAGTCTTATATTATGCGGAAGGTAAAACGGAATCCGCGTATAAGTGCTCCGGTAATTTGTACTGAGATTCAGGAAGAACTAGGACTGACAGCCCTGAAAGGGTCAGAAGGGTCATGCGAAAACAAGATTTTAATGGTCGCGTAACCAAAAAAGAAAACCTTACATTTCCAGCAAGAATAAAAGGAAGCGATTACAATTTACCAAAGACTATGCTTCTACGTCCAAGTGGGCGGCTCCTCCTCTAAGGAGAGAGTCGTGCAAGCTGGCGTCTCGCAAGGGGCCATCATGTCCCCGCTGTTGTACATACTGTTTACCAACGACTTCCCCGTGGACGCCAGATGCAAAGTGGCCATGTACGCTGTCGACACTGCAATATACAACCACCATAAAAATCCTCATTTCGGCCTATTAGAGATGCAGCGGTATATTGACCGCTTCGTTTCATGACTCCATGACTGGAAAATTAAAATTAATGCATATAAATGCCAGCTTATCCATTTTTCAAAGCGGCGCCCTTTTGCTATGGACCTAATGGTCGGTGGTCAAGTATTGCACTGCTGTCAGCAGCTCAAATATCTCGGCGTGACTTTGACACGCACAATGAACTGGTCCACCCAATAAAAGATATCCCCAACAAAGGGCAGCAGTGATTAAAGATGTGCGCCCCCATATTTAGGAGTAAACAACTGAAACTCTGCTCGAATGTTATCTTGTACAAGTTGTTCATTCTGTCAGTGGTTCTATACGTATGTGTGGCCTGGGCAAACGCATCCAAAACAACCATCGAATACCTTCAAACACTGCAAAACCTCTCCCTTGGGAAAATCCTATCCGCTCCCATCTGCACCACAAACGACTCCCTCCATCAAGAAGTCCGCATCCCGACCATCCCCGAGGTATTGGGAAAAAGAGCCTCCTACATTTGGGCGCGCATTCGTCGTCATACAAACCCTTTAATCCATAACACCGGAAAAGGTGAGCCAAAACGCCGCAAACATAAACGGGTGAAAATACTGTAAAAAAGGACGGCTCGCCACCCATTGCGCGCCCAAAATTCCCGGCCCAAGGCCTCACAAACCTCCGGCAGGGGCCGCCACTTCCGGGCTGCCCAAGGAACTGAGCGACATGCTGCCGCACAGCAGGACAGCTGAGTGTAAATAGAGTACAAAGTGAAGTGAAGTGTGCGTGAATGAGTGCGAGGGACGTACTACGTATGTCCATGAGTGCGTGTGTGTGTTGTATGTAAATAAAATCACTAAAACAACATAAAATTCAAGGAAAAACTGGAGCACCTAAAAGAAAATAAACTAACTAAAGCTGTTCTCGGTGCGCCCATAAAGGGACGCCGTATGGGCTTTACGTAAAGCCATGACGTCAAAACGAACAAAAACTGAAAACTGTAATATAATACAAATGTAGAGCCTGTAAGCCGGGTCCATTGTACCGGCACCAGGTATATCAAACAAAAATAAAAATCCTAAGCTTTGTTAACAAGGCAACCAATTTGTTGGACTAAGTTATTGTTTGTGACAAGCAAATACAACGTTGCTGGTTCCGATGGCAGGGTGGTTGTGTGGAGGAAACCAAACACGGAGCTGGAGGAGCGCAATTTACAAGGCACAGTCAAACACGGCGGAGGGAGTGTAATTTATGGGGCTGTATTTCCTGTACGGGAGTGGGAAAGCTGGTGTTCATAGACACAACCATGAACAAGGAAGTCTATCTTAGACTATTACAGCAAAATTTAAAACAAAGTGCAGAAATGATGGGCATTTTGGACAGCTTCTCATTTTATCAGGATAATGATCCGAAGCATACTTCAGCTATGCTATGGTTACTTTACAACTGTCCTCATACACTGTATCCACCACTCAGTCCCCGGATCTTAATCCCATAGAAGTTGTATAGGACAAACTGGAGAAGGCCATGCGGAAGACCCCCATGAACTACAAGCAGCACTTAAAGGAGAGGTTGCAAGAGGAATGGAGCAAACTTTCTACAGCCTACCTGAAAAGCCTGGTTCATGGTATACCAAATAGGTTGCGAGAAGTAGTAAAAAGAAGAGGGAGAGTCACAAAGTACAGATGTATTTTTTTATCTTGAGCGATGCGCAGTGGTATCTGGACGAGTCCACCTCAGAACGGTTACAACTGGAGGGGAGGGCAGATCAGTTGCGTACCAGTTGCGAGCAAGTAAACACGTGCACAGCTACTCGGTAACACTACAGCTTGTTTCAAAATGTGCTTGTCTCCTGGTTCCAAGAGAGCATTTATAAATGACGCCTCCTAGCAGCACATAAGGAAGTAAAGTGCTACATTTAAAAACATGAGAAGTAATAACCAATGTCAATAGATTTATAAAAAAGGAACAATGGTCTGGGTCAGCTATAAAAATCTGGGGAAGGGTATGTGAGGCAACAATTGTGTCTGAAAGCAGTTTAGGAGAGTTATTAAGGAAAGAAAAGCCATTGGTGCTAGTGCAACAACGTCCTTCTCTATGCCCAGTAAACAAAGATTAAGAACATGCACAAAATCTAATTTGGATGTTTTAATTCAGAAGTAGTTAGGCGAATTATGAATAATTTTTAAAGCACAGAAAAACAAAGACCAACTTTGAAGAAAGTGCTTATGAAGCTAAAAATTCTACTGACTTCCAAGGCAGTCTCTGAACATTAAGAAGAGTTCTTTTGAAGCTAGGATTATTTAAAAAAAAAAAAAAAAAGACTAAGCGTGACAGACAAATTTTAATCGAACATCGCACCATACGTGCAAAAAGGCTTAAGTATTTACGAAATATTCGGAGATATCGAAGTGAAGTTTATATAGTTTATATGGATGAAACTTATATAAATACAGCACATACTGGACCATATGCCTGAAGTGAAGTACGTTACAGGGACTCTGCAGTGATATTGAAAGGCCGGCAGTTGTTTATCATGCCTGCTGGAGGAGAACAGGGTTTTGTTCCAAATTCCTATGTACTATTTAAGATCCAACAAAAGCGTGGAGATTACTACCATAGTAAGAATTACAACTTAGTTTATAAGAGCTGCAAAACTGGCTTCGAGAATGAAATTTGTTTTTAGACACCTTATGCACCGCCCTCCCCTCTTGTGATCTTACGTTTGTGACGCATTGTGACGATAGGTGCACTATCCCCACCGCAGTTGCTACTCATCCCTACCGCGCAGGATTCCTGTCAAGATAAAATAATACATCTTTACTAAGCCATATTTTGTATCACCCTCAAGTTATGTCCGATTACTTTTGAGGGCCAAAAAATGTCATATTTCTTTTCAGTTCTTAAAAAAGCACACATTATGTAGTGTTTATGTGAAATAACATTTATTTTCTTACAAGAAGGAGCCGTGTAACTGTCGATTATCATTAATTTCAATAAAACAGCACATAAAATGTTGATTTTAACTTCCCAAACTTAGTACTCAACGTTGTCGGATTATTTATGGGAGTCTCTGTATGTATTGTACTCATCAAGGCTTAGCACCTACTTCAAGCATCCACGGATATGACACGTTGATGTTTGCGGTACTTTTTAGTGCTTCACGGATCTTGAGAACGCCCTTGACAAAGCTCTCGGTAAAAATTATGCAGTATGTCAATTAATTAAGTGAAGGTCAAAGTGGGAAATGAGTACCTAGTTAATTTAAAGGGTCGGTAAGAAGAAAGTGAGCCAGGAAGACAAAGGGGCGGCCCGAAGTAGCTAATTGTGCCATGCAATAAAACAGGTGCAAGTGTGCCAAACTCGCGTCATTTCCTGTCATAACAACAGATGTAACTTCCTGTTATTGACATGTGAGGTAAGTGTCTTTAAATCAGTGCATATGTATTTATATTTCTTGTGACGATCAGCTGAAGTAGAGGCGTTGTATCCCACTAAAAAGGAAATAAGAAGATATAAGTGGAAACACGTGCTTTGACATTCTTTAAATAAGGAAGAAAAAGTCCTTCGTAACTGAACTGTGTGTGAGGGACAGGGAGATAGAAGTGAGATGGATATTAGGTTGGTATTTACATTCAGTATCTAGAAAGTATCCAAAACTAGGTTTTCAAAAATATTTCCGGTCAAAACTAACCATTGTCATTTCTCATTTTCTTCAAAATGGTTCCAATACAGCGCGATCCATATAAACCTGAACCACCTCAAAAGGCCATAACTTCTGAACTAATAATAGGACACACGTACAACTTTGGGAGAATGTAATACACAATTGGGAGATTACATTACACTATTTACATCTCAGAGAAAATGTTGGAAGTGTCCTCCACCAGCATCTATACATTTTTCTACTCCACTCAACGTATTCTCTGAAGTTTTACGGAGAGCATCCTAGCCAATGTTACTTATTTCGGTTCGAATGGATTCCTTGAGATGTCCGTGGCCTATCCCTGTACATTCTATTTTTAGATACCTCCACAAGAAAATATCCGGTGAGGTTGGGTCAGGGGATCTGGGGGGGGCCACAGACCTTTTGACATTCGATTATCAAAGAAACTGGTTACAAGTTCCATGGTGTCATTAGATGTATGGCACGTTGCTCCATCTTGCTGGAAATAGCCTTCTCTCAATTCGATATCATCCAGCTGCTCCACAAATGTATTGAAGATACCCATCTAAACTTCAGTGTCTACAGTCACATCAAAGAAAATAGACATTTAAGACTATCCCGTAGGGGGGGGGGGGAACCGTTCCCTTCAGCTGCCGTGGTGCGGGCGCTGCGGACCCTTAGCACTCGTGGTACCTCTGACCTTGCTAGAGGAACCTCAGGCCGAACTGCGGAGCCTCTCCCGTCGGAGAGTTGTTCGGATTGGGTTGGACTCGAGAGGGCAGTGTGTTCCCGACACCTGCGGGAAATCGGGTACCTCCGGAAAGGCCGCTGTCACCCGGAGGCTGTAGATGGTTGCCTAAGAAGTCCCGGGTACTAGCCTGTAGAGCTAGTAGAAGGGGTGCTAGATCACCAGGCGGCCCCATCAAGGTTTTCGGTAGTCTTCCCTGCGGGGTTGACGCACGTAAGTGCCGTATCCACTTCCATCCCGTCTTGACGTTGTTGTCGATGGGGGGCTTTTTAGGAAATCACATATTGCCCTATGGAACGAGCTCCGGAGTTGACCATCGCTCCCGGGTAGAAGGAGGCCAAGGTCTTCGACTTTTGGATAGATCCCCTGCGTATAACTGTCAAAAATTGTCAATGTTGGCAATTCTTCCAGAGCCACTGAGATCATTAAAGCAAATTTCTACATTCTACGAGCTTTCAAAGGGAAATGTGGCCTATTGAAATGGTTCAGGTTTATATGGATCGCACTGTAATTTGTATTACATACTTACACCTATGAAGGATAAAATGAGTATATTTATTGGTGCAGAATCTTTTTAGTACTTCTCATTTTTGTTGTATTTTATATAATTGTATACAGGTAATTGAGAACCACAACCAGATGCTTAATACCTGTTTCGGTAGCGTAGATGGTAAAGTGTCTACCTCAGGTTCAAGAGGTCCCGAGTTGGAATGTCGTTCAGGTTGAGTAATCTGGATAAGGTTTCTCCGAGCTTTTCCCTTATCCTGAAAAATGAATGTCGGGTAACTCTAAGCTTTATGAACTCTGGGTTCATTTGGACATCATTGCACTCATTTCATTAATCGCCCGATATGACTTTAATTTTGAAAGACGTCAATTAAAAAAGTGCAGTTTTCTTTTTGAATGAATTATTAATTAAATCACAACTTAAACGAATTTGTCAATGGCCATTTCGGATTTTGGGTAAGATAATGCTTTTCTGTTTTTAATTTACGTCTTCAGACACTAGCGGCGGGAGGGGGGGGGGAGATTTTTCGTTAGCTTCCTACCCTAGTAATTATACTTTTTTCCCTGTGTTTTTTCAACCTTTCGGACCTAACAGTGAAGCAAATAAGGTTAGTCAAACAGAGGGGGAGGGGTCCAGCACTGCACGTTGTACTGTTTATTTTACGTGACTATGAGAGGAAGGGTGAAGGGAAACTCCGAAGGGCGACCAGTTCGAAAATAACCCAACCCTAAACCTGCACCATCATTAGCCAGGGCACACTCTCCACCGTCACGCTCTAATCAGACATCCCAAGCAATCGGTATATTTGATGTGAATAAATTGATTATATACAAAGAAAGTGTCATTATACAACTGCTTCCCTTCTATGCTGCAATTATCCAATTTGCCAGAAACTTTTCCACTTCTAGATGTTCTTTCCAAGAAACAAACTTTTGTATTGAGTTCTTCTGCTAGCGTTGCAGCTTTATTTTCTCCAGTAGTACCAACATTGCACTTTTTATTCTGCGAGTCACTATAGAGGAACTATTTTCCAAGCTTTCACTCCGCTTTTCACTTTTTTCTGTTATTGTCGTAGCAACAGAAGCTCACAATAAGGCAAGCGCTGCGGGAAATGGGTCAAGAGAGTCTAGTTGTTTGCAGTAGCGCGTAAAATATAGTAGATAAGAGGGCACCATTCCAGGTAATTAAATGCACTAAGTATGCAATTCCCTTTTCCTTTCATTTCTTCCCTGTAATATACTCTTTAAACGGGATGTTTGCTTGCTTCGTGTGGCGCTGTTTCAGAAATAAGTGTACTATTTGATTCTTTTGTTTCCCCAGTCAGCACACGAATGTGTGTTACGTGGTTTCTTTACCCATCCTTCAGGAAGCTATTTATACAAAAGGTTATACTTCTATTTACCTCATGTTAAGCAAGATACATTTATACAAATGCTTTTATTATGCAGGTATTTTCTTTAGTTACAAGAGAATAGTGGAATGGAAGGTCTGGTCGTTAAGTGATGCCTTAGAAATTTCGTTCTCGTTGAATGACCAGAACGAAAATGTATAATGACCTTCCAGTTCATAAAAGTGTAAAACTGGGAACTGTTTAATTGCACAAATGCACTATTTGACGTAGACTGTTTGCTTTAATGAGATGACATCTCCCATGTAGCAAGATGCTTTTTCTCCTATTAGTTATGCAAAGTTCATTGAGAATGAATGAACACTTAAGAAGCTATTTACAAAAAAAAAAAAAAAAAAAAAAAAAAAAAAAAAAAAAATTAAAGATGTCACTTTAATTTTTCATAAAATATGTTAAAAATATTTCGTTTTAATTAAAATTATTAGAACTATTTCTGAGCAACTAAACATAATGTGAAGGGCAGTTTAGGAAGAGATATGTATTTGTGCGTTTTTAAAAAGCTTCCTGTTGAATCCGGAAAGACGTTGAACTTAAACATAAAGCATTTATTCAGTAAGTTTTCGTTTTCGAGTTTGCTATTCACAGACATTCACGTCCACGCGTGAAATAATATCTTGACGTTTTTGGGCTTCATTCTGAATGACTTGCATGACTGGTAAACCATAAAAAAACAACATCTTATTACTCAAAGATGTAAATCTCGGAGAACACACAGTTTAAATATGTCGAATTATGGTTTTTTTTATTGCTTGTGGTTCTAACCATTTCCGAGATAATATTGTTATATTCTAAAATCTCAAAAACATACTTTTGTCAAATATGAAATCTAATTCGGTTTAAATAAAAGCAAAAATTATTAGAATAAAATATAATGAATAGTCACAAACTTCACTTACCTTTTTAAGTAAATCGATGATCTCTCCATAGAATTCAAGAGACTATTTTCGTGAAATTTTTTTGCATCATCAGTCATTTTGTTTCTGCCTGTTATCTCTGCAGCCCCTAAGTGACGAATAATTTGTATTACCAAACTGTGAGAATGAAACAAACTAAAAGACAGAATCAATTGGTAGTATTTCAAATTTCATTACGCGATCTCTAGTTCCTAAAATAAATATTTTCTCCCAAAATTAAATCTGCCGGATCATGTGTTTGCTTTAATAAGTAAACGATTTTGGATTTACTTCATGGTTAAATGATTTAAAATGATCTGCCACGGTTGATTTATCAGTCTGTTTATACTTAAAATTTGTAAAATGTTCCTTCATTCTGGATTCTAAATTACATTTGCTCCTTTCAGTGTAAATCCACCCCGATCACAATCTAAACAGTTAAATTGATAAATATCAGTTTTTTTACTATTGGAAATTTCATCTTTATTTTTTTAGAAAAAAATTAATAAATTATATACATTTTATTTATTTCGAGAAACCGAAATTATACCAAGTTCTTTAAAACTTTTTGAAATATTTTGTTGTTCAACGATCGTAAGTCAATATTTTAAAAAAATTATAACCATCTTTTATTTTTTAAGGGTAGAAACATTATTTACAAAAATTTTGCAAGTGAATTGGTTAATGTACACTAACGTGCTTTTAACCTTATTTTAATCTCCAGGTCATGCCGCGGCGACTATCTGCTTAGGTTATTTCAGTGTGGGACATACGGCCTTAATTTCGTAGTCGCGTTCTTGTACCATATATTTTATTTCTGTTGCTGTTATGGTATTAAATGGTATTGTATCTATCGTTAATTCCCAGTTTGGTGTCTATCTAGCGGTTGTGAGAAACCACGTACAAAATAAATAAAATATAAAGTAATGTGCCAGAATTTGATATTTGAACCGCACCCACAGAAGCTGCCGTCTGAGAGTGTTAATGTTAAATGGGCATTTTAGCTTGAAACAACAAAAGAAGTTAAGAATGAACATCTGACGAGATAACATCTTACAGCCGCACTTTTGTCTGTCTTATCGCGTGCCTGGATCTCTGTACGAGTTAGCCTTTATATAATTGAGTTTTACATTTCCTTTTTAAAATGATATATGTCCATAACTGGTTTAAATTTTAATTACCCAGTAATTATCATTAATAATTATAAGTCTCCTACATTATAGTTTTGATTTCAAACGTATGACTTTCTTCCTGTTAATCGACATAAACCGCCCAGAAGGAGTACAGTAATTTTAAGCGATTAGCAACTTTTTAAAAGCTGGTAGTTTAGTGATGGTTTTGTAATTCCGTTCTGTATACATGGATAGACTAAAAATAAACAATAAAAACTGGCAGATAGAAGAAATATATTTGATAATTCAAACAAATAATAAATCTCTGGAAAAGATTGGTGTTACTAAAATTTTATTTCACATAAATTTTACGCTTTAAAGAGAATTTATTATTTAAAGTTATGTAACATCGTAGATTATTTCAGAGGCTACTCTCACAACAATCCAGACATTCTTATTTTTACCACGTAAATATCTTAACATGTATTGCAATCAAAATAACACTCCTTTTGAGAAATGAAAACAACTTCGGAAACTTCTATACAATGGGTAGTTCGGGTAGAGTATCTTCTTTAAACAATTCCTGTCGTATTGGGTAGAAGTTAAAGAACACAACTACCTAGTTTCCTATTTACTCAACTTTTCATTTTTCAGTTACGGTGTCCAAAGTTCACAAACGCATACACACAGAGGAATATTCTTTAAGAATGCTGCCTTTCTGGAGAAATCTCGACATCAAATTCGAATTTTTAAGTGGTTAACGTTGCTTTCTCTGCTTAGGAATATTGTTCTAAACTAACGAGACATGCGTCTAAAATAAATTTCGTCTGTGTTTGTGTGTGTAAACAGCATAACTGAAATTGAAAACTAGAGTAAAACCAAACCTGGTACTTGAAAGATTTGACAAGAAAATCTCCCATTTCCAACTACGTTTTAGTGAGAAAATTTCCATTTTTATTTTCTGAACAATGGCTCTAACAATTTTGACTGAATTACCACACATTAAGGAATTTAATAAAAAAAATAAATAATAGATCTTGAATTTTCGGGGAATAGCCTGTAATTCTTTGATTGAAACATTTTTATAGTGTTATATAACTGGCATACTTCAAAAGATGAAAATGCACTACACAAACTATACATTTCTCTTTAAGATATTCTGACTGTTTCAAATACGTTTTTAGTGACATTTTTTAGATATCCATTATGAACAGTTCGAAACGTTCAATTGTTCGTTATTCTTGTCGATTTTCAGTTGTTCCGCAGGACATTTCATGGCAGTGTGTAGCGTCAAGTCTTTAAAACATTTGAATACCACTCTTAAATTTTGTATCGAAAACAAACGGTGCAGCGTGACTGTTTCTGCAAATCTTTATCTCAGTTGAAATGAAGTGGCTTTAAAAATAAACCTTGGTAAGAAGGGTATGTACATCGATTAGTAAACCAGATAGAAACTTATGTAAATGAAGCACGTATTTTTGTTTCTTTTCTCTCATTAGATTTAAAAGTATATTTTAACTATTTGGATAGGTAGTCAGGTTTCGAAGTCAGATTTGAACCACAGATTGCTGTTAACATTTGAGCTACCATATCAACGTGTTAATATGACATTAAATTATTAGCTAATTCTTATTTTTCCCGGTAGGCCACGCACAATGAGACACGCACCTTTTGTGGCGACGTACTAAGCTGTAAGTACTTAAGTCCCAGGCTTATCCGTGCTGTTGTTCTTAACTACTGAGCTACCATGGCCAACATATTAGCATGACATTAAATTCTCCAACCAACTTGTATTTTTCCCGGTAAACCACTGGAGTTATCATATACAACGAGATACGCACCGTCTGTGGTGACTTACTATGCTGTAAGTACTTAAGTCCCAGGCTTATCCGTGCTGTTGTTCTTAACTACTGAGCTACCATGGCCAACATATTAGCATGGCATTAAATTCTCCAACCAACTTGTATTTTTCCCGGTAAACCACTGGAGTTATCATATACAACGAGATACGCACCGTCTGTGGTGACTTACTATGCCGTAAGTACTTAAGTCCCAGGCTTATCCGTGCTATTGTTCTTAACTACTGAGCTACCATGGCCAACATGTTAGCATGACATTGAATTCTCCAACTAACTTGTATTTTTTCCGGTAAACCACTGGAGATATATACAATGAGACACACACCGTTTGTGGCGACTTACTAAGCTGTAAGTACTTAAGTCCCAGGGTTCTCCGTTCGGTTGTTCTTAACCACTGAGCTACCAGTACAACATGTCAGCATGATTCTAAATTCTCAGCTAACTCTTATATTTCTTGGTATACCACTAGGAGTTATCATATACAATGAGACACGCACCTTTTGTGGCGACTTACTATGATGTAAGTACTTAAGTCCCAGGCTTATCCGTGCTGTTGTTCTTAACTACTGAGCTACCATGGCCAACATATTAGCATGGCATTAAATTCTCCAACCAACTTGTATTTTTCCCGGTAAACCACTGGAGTTATCATATACAACGAGATACGCACCGTCTGTGGTGACTTACTATGCCGTAAGTACTTAAGTCCCAGGCTTATCCGTGCTGTTGTTCTTAACTACTGAGCTACCATGGCCAACATGTTAGCATGACATTGAATTCTCCAACTAACTTGTATTTTTTCCGGTAAACCACTGGAGATATATACAATGAGACACACACCGTTTGTGGCGACTTACTAAGCTGTAAGTACTTAAGTCCCAGGGTTCTCCGTTCGGTTGTTCTTAACCACTGAGCTACCAGTACAACATGTCAGCATGATTCTAAATTCTCAGCTAACTCTTATATTTCTTGGTATACCACTAGGAGTTATCATATACAATGAGACACGCACCTTTTGTGGCGACTTACTATGATGTAAGTACTTAAGTCCCAGGCTTATCCGTGCTGTTGTTCTTAACTACTGAGCTACCATGGTCAACATGTTAGCATGACATTAAATTCTCCAACTAACTTGTATTTTTCCCGGTAAACCACTGGAGTTATCATATACAATGAGATACGCACCGTTTGTGGTGACTTACTAAGCTGTAAGTACTTAAGTCCCAGGCTACATAATTAAACCAATATTGGGGCAATTGGTAAAACTTAATTGTTCTTTCATACTACGCTGTAAGAAAGTATTTGTATAGGTAGAGTCAGACTGAAGCATTCAGTGCGACAGCCGGGATTTGAACCATACATCTCCAGGTCTGCGTGCGGTTGCTCTTAACCAATGAGCTACCATGCCATCATGACACTAAATTCTCCAACTAACTCGTATTTTTCCGGTAAACAACTAGGAGTTCTCATATGCAATGAGATAATACCCTTTTTTGACTCTATCCACAACTTGCTCTATATACATATGGCTAGTGTAGAAGAACAATTAATCTTCATATATTTAATTTTGTATATAGATAGATGTATTTACTATATAAAATATTTCTTAACATAAACAGCTGAGGCATTTTTATGGTAGGAGCTGCACCCAGTGGAGTAGATTTGGCAAAACCCCACAAACCGCAGTTTCCCCACAGGTCTACCGCAAACACAAAAACATGCGCTGTTTGGGTTTGTGGTTTGCGGGACTAACGTAGTGTGAAAGACCGATATTGGAATTTACTTGATAGACACATTCAATTTGGCGCTTCCACAGACAGTTGTGTTTATAGAGAAAGATCCAGTCCTTTGTGCTGCATCAGACCAAAACAAACTTGTAGCCTCGATCACGTCAGTACTCTTTACAAAATATTCTCATAAAAGATTATTTTACTGTCTGCTTCATGTTTATCGAGAATTTAGAGGACTGAAGCTGAGATTACATGCTGTTTATAAATAGTAGAAGTTAGTATGAGAACAGAAAAGTGTAATTTAATACCTAAAATCGTATTGTATCCATATAACTTTTGCATATGGCTGCAACTTTTTAGAACACCATATTCAAGTTAATTGTTGTTAATTGTTAATTGTTGGTAACATACTACGGGCAACTGTCTCCTATGCGAGTGGTCCTCGACTTTAAAATTATTTTCTATTTTTCTGGTAGTATGAATGTGTGGTATAAGCCAAAGAAAATCTAGAAGACTAACAACTAAAATGTATACGAGCTTTTTTCCTCTTCATTTGTTTGTTCTTTTTAATATTTCCTCACGTTTCTGTTCTTTGCCTCCTTATATTTATGCATACTCACATACTTAGAAACAGATAAACTCAGTGCCTGAGGTGGGACTTAAACCCTCATTCCGCTGCGCCACAAATTAACTTGTCAGTATGGTAAAGTTTCTGCTTTTATAACTATTGCAGCCAAGACGGGGTACAGTTGGAACAATAAAAATGTTAATTTTGATAAACTTTTCCATAAATAAGTTCATTATAGACATATTTGGGTTGACCTGATAGATCATACTGGACGATGAACGAATGAAATGATGCTTAAAGGTTTAAGTTCCCCCATTCGTCTTCTCGCCAGGAAAACCTAACCAAGATTCGACACCGGGACCTTGACATGTGAAACAGACACGCCTACACTGACACCACAGAGGTGGGACCATTTGTTATAGGTACAAACGGTATAGTGATAATCAAATGTAAATGCCTTTCCATGACTTTCCGTAATATTGTGAGAAACAAGCACATTACTTGGAAAACTCTAAAGTAGTGAGAAATTCAATCTGAATAGTCATCCAAAATCTTGGAAACGGCTGATGTTACAAAAACTATTCTTTGAAAAACTAGTTGTCTCTTAAATATAGGCCGCGCCGTGGCTGAGTGGATAGACCTCTCGACTCTCACCAAGGCGGCCCGAGTTAATCCCAGGCGACCGCAAAGGGAGATTTGTGATGGACAAGATGGCGCTGGGGTGGGTTTTCGCCGGGGTGCCGTCTCATTTCACCGGTGCTCCATGTTTTTTTTTTTTTTTTTTGCCTTCGGTAAAATCCCATATGAGCATCGAAGGGAAAAATAAGAAAAATAATGAAAGGAAAATTAAGAGGATGGCTGAGACTAGATCTGTAGATCACTTTCTTTAAGAAATTGCAGAAGAGCTTGGTATACAGGTTTGTGGCATAACTGTAATATGGTGTTGACGCTAGCGGGAAAAGGAACAGACTGCTGAAGTAGGCGGCGGAGGAAGGAAGAACGGTGGGCTCGGTAGCGAGAGCAACTGAACAAGAGATGATTGAGGTAAGCGGTTTCTCCTGGGTCATCAGGACATACAGGGGAATCGATGAGACGAAGTCGGTGTAGATGCGCAGGGTAACATCCATGTCCAAGTCGCATTCTAATGATGGAGGTGAGATGTCGACGTGCAATCCTGAAGCTGGAGAACCAAGAGGTCGTGGATAGATGCGTCTGAACGGCGGCGTAGTGCCTGCCTTTGATGGACTGCGAACGAATCCAGGCGTCATTCCAGCGACAATAGGCGTCACGATGAAGGACCGGGAAGAAATCTGTGTAGGGCAGTTGGATGCCTTGAAAGGTGCCTTGGGTGAGTCCCTCTTTTGCCAGACGATCGGCGACTTCATTGTATCGAATTCCGACATGCCCTCTGACCTAAAGGAAGTGAATTTGATGTCCGGCTGTGGTAGCGTGGTTCACTAACGTCAGTATCTCGTAAAGCTAACAGTGCATATCTCTCGTCCAGAGAGGAGATGAGAGTCCCTGCAGCACACTCTGCGCATCGGTTAAGACTAGCAGTTTGGGGAAGCCCTGAGAAATCCCATATTGCAAAGCGTCACGAATGGCCAGAACCTCCGCAGTGTAGATGGAAGCCTCCATAGGAAGGCGGTATCGAGCCAGGGCATTAGTAGAAGGACAGACGTATGCATAACCTACTCCATCAGCAGATTTAGAACCGTCGGTGGAGATCGTGGTGAAATCTGGCCATGTGACCTGCAAGAAATGAGAGAGGGCGACGTTCACGTCAGGGCTCCGGATGATGTAATCAGGAAGATAATGCACCGAAATATTCAAGAAGTGTAAGTCAAATGGATATTGAAACCCCGGAAGAGAGGGACTTTTCAAAATTAAGGGAAAAGCGTGGTTTAGATCCCAATAACCCAGTAAGAGTAAGGGCAGTCGTCGTACAGCTGGAAAATCCGCGTTGAGATAATTAGCAGCGAGATACTGCAACGTCCGCAATACTGGGTGGGCGTCCACGGAGAAAACTCGCAATAGAAAGCGCTGGGTTCACAGGTGTCGACGGATCTCCAATGGTGCTCCATCTTCATCTCATGTATCATTAGTGTCACCGCCTGCGTTGCCGTATGTAGTAAAAACACCACACATTTCTCTTAAATACTTACACTTTAAACATTTCGTGTGGTATATATTTGAGATAAAGAAATTAAATATCAACTTTGGCATTTAAGATTTTGAATTATAGGGTTTTTGAAAGACACACACGCTTTTCCTAAAAATGCCTACGATGCATTGAGAGGACCTTAAACGCTCCATTTTTGATAAAATGTTGATATTAAATGCAGTAGTTTCTCTATAATAGGCAAGTGGCACTAAAGTAAAGTTTAATTTATTAAAATTCTTCTTCTTCTTCACTTCATGGCATAGGCAATCAAGTGCCTGTTCCGCCTTCGAAGTCCTCCAGCCATCGTTTCCTGGGTCTGCCCACCGATCTCCTACCTTTAGGATGATACTGTAATATTTGTTTTGTAAGTCTATTATCTGGCATTCTTTCAACATGTTCCTTCCATTATTGTTTGAGATCTTTTACCTATCATTCATACTAAAAATGTCCAGCTCTTCTCTTATATTTTCATTTCTTATTAAGTCCCTCTTCGTGCATCCTTTCACACTTCCCAAGAATTTCATTTCTGAAGTCTGTATTTTACTCTGTTGCTTTTTAGTTAACGTCCAAGTCTCACTTCCGTATGTCAGTATAGGTACAGCCATAACTTTGTAGAACTTTAATTTTGTTTCTAAATGTTCTATTTATTGTTCCACACAGTCTTTGAAATTTGCATATTTTATTGTAGACATATTCCTTGTCATAACTAGCATCAGTTCCCAAGTAGTTAAAATGACTTACCTGTTCAACGCAACGATTATTTATAACTATTTTTGTTCTAATTGGCTCTTTCCCAATGAATGCCATTACCTCTGATTTTATAAAAGAAATTTTCATATTATATTGCTTACAAAGTTCACTAAGTTTAAAAATAGATTTTTGCAGGGCAGACTCGCTATTTTTTATAATAACTAATATTAAAATTATTATCATGCAAAATGAAAACTAATGGCATTGTTTTCTCCTTTCAAATTAATGAGATTTGCTTCATTAATTTTATTCCTGCAGAGGCGTTATTTTCTCCGTAAGCAGCAGTAAATGTTTAAAAGCTCTTGGAAGTATTTACGGCTCACAAACTAATGCAAGAATGTAATACTGTAGCAAACAACGCCCATGTACTGTAAGTACTCGAGCTTCTTAGCAATGTATATCGGGACATTATCTCACAGTATAATTAACTATGATTGCAGGTAATTACGCTGAGTGGTTTTGCGGGGAAACGTTGCGCTGTTGTTTGGAACAAATGAACGGCGTCGGGCCGTATGCAGTTGTCATTACGTATTTATAGCACGCCTCTCTTGACGCTATGCATAACAGAATAACTTCGCTATTGTATGATCACTGCGCCGCTCTCATCTTAAGAGTCACAGTTTCACAGTTTTAACTACAGGGATCGCGGTTAGATCCAGTCTCAAACTACAGGGCTCTGAACTCGAGTTCAAGTCCTTAGTATCTGCCAATCAGCCTGGTGTTTCTTCCCTCCTTTTTATACGAGCTTTTACAAAATTGCTCAGATGTCAGATTCAATGATTACCACAACTCAAGTTCGCACTAAATTTGAGGAAACACTAGGAATTAAATATAGATGGCACAGGAAAGCGATAAAGCCATATATAAACTTGTTTGCTAGGCTAATGGTTCAGGAAGGCTACTACAGAATTACGGTCATCTGTCCTGCATCAACAATGGCTACGTGTACAGAAGGTCAGCAGTTTAGACAATCCAAAAACTTCTCATTCTATCGAAACTTAATATATGCACAGAAAGGCGACAGTACAACTATAATCAGCTGGCCAGCATCAATCAAGACCACGTGTACAGAACAACCAGAAAAATTTCGCAATCTACTATAACATAATAACATCTAAATATATGTACAGAAATGCGCAACTGAGGTCATCTATCCAACATAAAAACAATTACGTATGCACTAGGAACAGTTCAGTGTGAGGTCTACGCGAAAGTCCAAAGACTCCGGCCTCTATCCACCCGGAACGATGGAAAACTCCGGGGCTCTTTGCTTGGGGCAATACCTTGAGCCTAAAAAGCCCCTCCCCCATCGACAACAACGTCAAGACGGGTGGAAGTGGATACGCCACTTAGGCACGTCAAACCCGCAGGGAAGACTACCAAATAATCTCAGTGGGGCCACCTGGTGATCTAGCACACCTACTACTGTCCCTGAAAGGTATATGCTGCCTTACACAGTGGGACAAGGACACAAGGAGCAGACTGGACATGCGTGCTGTTCACTCTGTACACTAAAACCGAGAAGATTCATTCACAAAAGTAGAAGACGTCAGAATGTTTTTGAATGGTCTGTAACTGTACTGTGACTTTGTGGGATCGTGAAATTAAAAGTCCAGTTGCACAAACTAAAATGTTCTTTATTTCCACCGAATTACAATTGGTACACGTATCACACACAGTTACGTAACACTCGCTACTCGTATGACTCTCTCTAGAGCTGACTAAAAATTCAGAACTGCGAACTGCCTGAGTCGTCTAATGCGTCGCTTATATAGGCAGATCGCTGCATCTTGAAGCTTCGCGGCTTGAACAAACATCCAGGTTGTTCCAGACGTCAGGGGGAGGGGAAGTAGACGGTACAGTGGCTCGTGATACTTTTCTAACGATGACCTCAGTGAGCGCCACAAGATAAATGGGTAGGCGTGGGCTGAATGCCTGCTGTCCCCCACCCAGCTGCCAGTTGATCGTGCCTTCCGATAATTGGGTGACAGTACTGACATGGGGTGTCATAAACCTGTCCAGTGAGGATGTGGGAACCTTCGCCAACCCCCTGCGTCTCAGGCCTCGGACACCATCTCTCCTGTGGAGAACAGTACTAGGTCTGCAGGCCAGTACCCGGGAACTTTTAGGCAACCCTCTACCCCTTCCGGGCGGCCGAGACCTGGCCGGAGGTACCCGATCTCCCGCGGGTGTCGGGAACACACTGCCCTCTCGAGTCCAACCCAATACGAACAACTCCCCTTCGGGAGGGGCTCGAATGTTCATCCCAAGGTTTCTCTTGGTATCGTGAGAGGTAAAGTCTGTTTATTTAACGCGTGTGCACGTCGGCCTCTGTCTTTGACGAACCCTTATAATCGTTTTACAACCCCCGACCCTTCTTCTCCCAGATCTTTCTGCAAGGTTGCCACCTTTCTCGATACGTCATGGGTGTCGTACGAGGTTTCGTCTAAATAAATTATCTTATGTCCATTACTGAGAAACTTCCTTAGTTTTGATATATATAATATGTATCGTCAAGCTACAAGTGTACTGGATTCCATAATAACCCTTATCTTATTCAAAGTGCGGTATTTGAAACCCAGCTCCTTTAGGAGACCGCGCAAAGTGAAGCGCCCATAAGGAAAATCACACATTTCTGGCAAATGTGCAACCAATTCGTCTAAGGTGGGCACTCCCCTTTTGCATAGAATCTATAAATTTCTCGACGAATTAAATCGCATGTGAAATTATCTACTTTAGAGAAACGTTTCCTTTTGTTTTCACACTTGATCGGCGTCTTTGGTATTCCTTTCGTCACAATAATTCTTACTGTATTTCTGTGAATACCCAGAATTTATCATCAGGTTCATTGCATGACCCCTTACCAAGATTATTTTTCAGCACATATTTATATATGTTCAAAACAAGCGCTTGAATTTGTTTAGAAACAGTTCTCGTTATAACTTTTTTAGGATTTTCCAGTAATATAACTCGGCCCAGTTATTCACACTGTCTTCACTGAACTGAAAGTTAACTACTACTTCATTTGCATTTACCACTGCATTTCCCTCCCACTGTCTCCACATTTTGACACACAACGAATTTCTGCACGTAATGAAACAGATCAACTGGAAGTTGGAACTTTGGCAACTGAGACTCCACGTGGAGTAGACATGCGACTGTCACTTCGAGAAAATCAGGGTTGCTATTGGTCCTCAACGACAGTGTTTCATTTCTGAAGTGTGGAGATAGATTTATGACGGTCATCAGCGGGCGGGTGGCTCAGGTTCCTTTGACTACGAACTGCACATGTGTTAACTAAACAGACATTACCACGAGTGCTAGGGGTCCGCAGCGCTCGCACCACAGCAGCTGAAGGGACAAGCAGTTTAATAATTCTGTTCATATTCACACAAGTGACAAAATAAATGACTGCGTAACTAAAGTCAACTGTCTAGCATCACAGTGATTCCGTGTAAACTCAAGGAAAGCTAGCAGCTCAAAGAGCCTATTCACATTCCACCAAATTCAAGGGTAACAAATACATAATACAGGAGGACTACTGCAGAATTAAACCGATTTGTCCAACCTCAACAACTGCGTATACAGAACAAACAGCACTTCACTACCCTGTTTACTACCAGCAAAACTCAATAGTAATAAAATATATGGTACAGGAAGATTAAATGAACAAGTTCATCGGATTAATTACGTATAAAGTCAAGAAAGCCAGTAGTCTATAATCCAGTCACCTTCTGTTGTACATGGAATACACAAATTTGACACGTCTGTGTTTCTTTATGTCTCTGTAGCACGCACCAACTTATGCTGCTAGTAATCTGGCTGTACTACAAGTTTCATTTGTTACACGGAGCTGTACATTGACTCTGAACACAAGAACTGCGATATTGACTTGTGAACTGCTTCATTGCGTCGACTCCTCATCATGGCGCACACTTGTCTGCTCAACTCGAAGCTCGAAACACAAATTCTAAGCACTAGTCGCAGTTCTAGGCTTCGTAACAGCTCTTTGTACACACTGTCGCGCGCGTCGAACGTCCTCGAATTATATCCTGGAACAGAATTGAAGGCTATTGCGCAGTATTAATACAAATCCTTTGTAACCTCAGCTAATGGTTGTTCTTTAAGGTTGCATCTCTCCCATCAATAGACAACATAGACGGAGACCACAATAGACAACAGAGGCGGAGCGATTGCCTACCCACACTGAACTTTCCCATTGGCAGTAGCAATGACATCTCAATTGCCCAGCTTGATTCCTCCTCTCCACGGTAGACTTTGCGATTACAATGTGACAATGTGGTACAGGAGGCACTGCAGGCGGTGACAGGTGAGCCCAGAGGTTCTACTCCCATTAGTCTTGAACCCGTAGGAACAAGACCCGGGCCTCTTTCAACCAGGGAGTTATCCGAGCTGTCCCAAAGGGCGCTCGGCGTCCTCCGCGGGGCTTTCCATAGGACAAGACCTGGGTTACTAACAACCCCCCCCCCATGTGGTTCTAGGACACAAGACGGGATGGAAGTGGATACGCCACTTACGCGCGCCAACACCAAAGGTGGAGACTACCGATATGACCTCGGTGGGGCCGCCTGGCGATCTAGCACACCTACTAGCTTTGCAGGCTAGTACCCGGGAGAATTACTGGCTTCCCTCAACCCCGTCCTTAGACGTACCCGATTCCCACGGGTATCGGGAACCACTGCCCCCTCGAGACCATCCCAATCCGAACAACTGCCAAAGGAGGGGCTCAGATGTTCGGCCTGAGGTTCCTCTAGTAACGTCAGAGGCACCACGAGTGCTAAGGGTCCGCAGCGCCCGCACCACGGCAGCTGAAGGGGACTGATCCCCTCCCCTACGGGACACTAATGATACATGAGATGAAGATTGAGCACCGGTGGAATGAGTTGGCGGGGGAAACCCGAGCACTGGAGAAAACCCGGCGTTACGCCGTTTTGTCCACCACAAATCTCACGTGCTTTCGAATCCGCGCCGCTGTGTTGAGAGACGAATGGTATGACCCCTCGGCCACGGCGCCGCCATCCTTTATATCTCTAAATTTAATAGCATAATAATATATTGTTAGATAGAGTCAACATGAAAAATTCAGTGCCATGACCGGAATTTGAACCACGGATCTCCTGGTTTCCGTCCAGTCGCTCTTACCCATTAAGCTACCATGGCCGACGTGCCGTCCTGACATTAAACCTTCCAATTGACCCTTATACTTCCCCGGTAATCCACTAGGGGCTCTCGCATCCTAGATACACCGTTTGTGGCGACTATCTTTGGTTCAAATCCCGGTCATGGCATTGAACTTTTCATATTGAGTCTGTCAAAAAACCTTAGCCTATATATGGCTAGTGTGAACAAATGATTAATTTCCATCAATTAACTTAAATACTATATTGTATAGAAAAGCAACTACGTAACTAAGACCATCAGCCTAAGGCAGAAGTGAGTCCATGGTGGAATGACAAAAGCTGCATGAATAATGCGGATGATTGACTTGTCAACAAATTGAGCATCTATTAATAAGTTGGTAACTTTCACCGTCTCCTTGTGTGTGCCAAGCTGCTGGCAAACTGCCTCAGGAATGTAATTTCCAACCCAGTGCACTTATGCTGTTTTCTTTGCTAAATAAATTCTCAACTATTATAAAGCTCTGGCGGTAGAGGAACGTGCGCCGCGTTCAAGACACAGCTGGATTTATTACTTTGCCGCCTTGAGGCAGAGTGCTGCAGGGCCCGGGGTTCCAGATGTTTATCACAAGAGAACAGCAAAATATTAAACTTTATCTAACCTTTACAGTCGACAGCTGCCGTGGAGCACAGATTTTCAATAATTACAGCGTGGAGAAAATTACTCGGCCACGCATTTATATGATAATGCGGGCCCTTTATTGCCGCTTATCTAAAGTATAGTATTTGATAAAATGTGGAACGCTTACGATATATGCTAGTCTTCAAAATGTATATTGTTTACCCTCTCTGTTACTTTACTTGGATGAAGTACATGTGTGTTCACTATAAAGAGCATAACACAAAATCAAAACTGGGATAAATATAGCAAGTGCGCTTCTTAAGCATAGCATTTTATAAGGACACGAACATTAAAGTTTCCAAGAACATCCTCTCACAGATTATCCCTAAAATACAAAAAATATGGAGGGAAGGATATATAGATATATGTAGTAAGTTAGGGCGAGAAGGTTTTGCTTGGGCGAGAACAGGAGTGAGAAACTTGAAAGGTATAGGTCAAGAGACGGAGCTAGACAAATGTCCATTGTGTGGAGAAGAGAATGCAGATTTCCATTGTACATTAAATTGTAGTCAAGCAAAAATATGGAGAGAGCAGGCTTGGCTAAGTAAATGGGACAGTTTGGGGCGTGAAGTAGTAATTAGAAAAAATGTTGTCAGTAAAAGGAGAAAAGAACAGGAGAAATATAGGGAATTATTTAGGGAAAGTTAAAGAGAGATGGCTAAGAACAATTAAGAGAAAAATGTAGAGTGAGATAGGTGAAATGGCAAAAAGTGTAAAAAGGAGCAGAAGACCTCCAATACACAAAAACCTAGGGTTAGGTGTATGGGGACTGAATTACTATTCAATGGCAAGCAACATGATAACATGATAGGATTTTCAGGATTTAGAAAAATATATCACATTTCAGTATGGATTTTATAATTTTAATCTTGATTTTGTATTTCCATTTGTTGATGTAAAAGGAAATAAATTACTACTACAAACAATTTTCCCTCTTTATTTATTTTCTCAAAAATTTCCCTAATCAGGATTTATACTTTAAATTTACTTTATTTGTTGTTGTTTATACTTTTACTTATGTTCATTTCTGGCTTTTGCCATTATTTATATTTTATACAGAGCGATCCATATGAACCTGAACCACTTCAATACCCAATAACCTTTGAATCAATAATAGGACACACGTGCAACTTTGGGAGAATATAATACACAATTGGGAGATTACATTACACTATTTATATCTCAGAGAAAATGTTGGAAGTGTCCTCCACCAGCATCTATACATGTTTGTACTCGTCTCACCATATTCTCTGAAGTTTTACGGAGAGTATCCTCGCCAATGTTACTTATTTCGGTTCGAATGGATTCCTTGAAAACATCAATTCTCCGTGGGCTGTTCTGGTAAACTCTGTTATTTAGATAACCCCACAAGAAAAATCCGGTGAGATTAGGTCAGGGGATCTGGGGGGCCACAGACTTTTGAGATTATTCGATTATTAAAGAAACTGGTTACAAGTTCCATGGTGTCATTAGATGTATGTCACGTTGCTCCATCTTGCTGGAAATAACATTGAGGCATTGTTTTGCTGCTGCGTAGACCAGCAGCGAGAGTTATAGAAGCGGGGAGTGAAAGAGACAGATAGCGCCCAAGTCACGCCAGCGGACCGACTAGCGCTGAACACTTGCCGAGAGAGTGAGAGAGCAACAGAGGAGGAGACACAGAGACAGTTCCATGGTGTTCTCGCTACATCACGAAAGATCGTGCTAGTTCGGTAGCTTTGGAGAAACTTCGTCAAACTTCGAGAAACAGCGGCTCGTGTATAAATGCAGCTGAGCTGAGCTGGAGCCGGCTACCCTCAGGAATCGCAAAGGTCAATACACCTCAACCATCCACGGCACCCAAGGCCTGGCCTATGAACCCCAAGCCAAAGCAAATGCGTTCGCTGACTATCTTGAACGCACTCTATGTCCAAGAGAGGACCCCCAGGACGACATCTTTTCCGAATGCGTTCGTAGGGAGGTACGCCGATTTTTTCGACGCCCTCCCGCGGACGCGGAATGACTTCCCGTCATTCGCCCTAGTGAAGTCCAGGGCGTACTCCAACGCCTCAAACCAAACAAGGCGGCGGGGCCGGACGGGCTGACACCCCTCATGCTTCTTCACCTTCCCTTGAATGCCGTTCTTTTCCTGACCAGGATCTTCAATATGTGCATCACCTTAGGGCACCTTCCTCGCGAGTGGAGAGAGGCCCGGGTGATATGTATATTGAAGCCTGGGAAGGATCCGGTACATCCTTCCAGCTACCGATCCATCAGCCTCCTTTCTACCCTCTCGATGGTATTCGAGAGGTTAATCCTAACCCGAATGACTCCCATCTTGGGAGACGTTCAAGCTATTCCTGACCACCAGTTCAGATTTCGTCCTGGGCACTCGACTACCCAAGAGCTGCTACGTGTGGTGGAGACAGCGGCCCTGGGTTTCCAGGAACGCGCCTTCACGGCAGTGGTGTCTTTGGATGTCGAAAAGGCCTTCTCCACGACATGGCATGCCGGTCTGATCTTCAAAATTATCCAACTGGGGCTACCTACACAGCTAATCAACATCCTACACAGCTATCTCAGGCACAGATCATTTAAAGTCACAGTAGCGGGGAAAACATCTACACTGAGACCCGTGAGAGGCGGAGTCCCCGAAGGCTCTGTACTATCCCCCACACTATTTAGTGTTTTCATGGCAGATTTTCCAACTCAACCACAGGTCGAAATGGCACAATACGCTGACGACTTGTTGTTCTGCAAAAACAGACATATACTCAGAACCTTCAACCCAATCCAGAGACACCTCCGTCTCACACAAGAGTGGTGTAGGCGTTGGCGGATGTCCATAAATCCGGACAAAAGCCACGCCATTCTTTTTACAAAGCGCCACACCCCCGCTGAATGCCCCAAATTCCACTTTAGAGGCCGTAGGATAGAGTGGACTAATTCCATCAAGTTCCTGGGCGTTCAACTTGATAGAGGCCTAACTTTCCGCGGACACATCAGGGAACTATCGGTACGGGTACAGGGGGCTATTGCTTCTCATTTTACGAACCCACAAAGTCACAATATCATCCAGCTGCTCCAGAAATGTCTTCAAGTTACCCATATAATCTTCAGTGTCTACAGTCGTAACAAGGAAAATGGGACCAACGATCCTGGAAGCTGACACCGCGCACCATACTCCAGCCTATTCATCATTCTCCAAGAGTCACTGAGATCATTAAAACAAATTTCTACATTCTACGAGCTTTCAAGGGGAAATAAGGGCCTATTGAAATGGTTCAGGTTTATATGGATCGCACTATAGTTTCATTTTATATCTTTATATTTAGTTATATCTGGCTTTACTGCATGTTTGTTTTTAAAGGGTGCTGATGACTTTGCAGTTGAGTGCCCTTAAACAGACATCTGTCTACCCTACCTGTAAACATTTTCATTAAAATATTATATGTTTAAGTTGTTTACGTGGTTAATAAAATGTGTAACTGGTGAACCGTAATACATAGCTAAACATTTACTACAAATCATATCCATAATACAGTGTGATCCATATAAATCTGAACCAATTCAATACGCCATAACTTTTGAACCAATAATAGGACACATGTGCAACTTTGGGAGAATATAATACACAATTGGGAGATTGCATGATACTATTTACATCTCAGAGAAACTGTTGGAAGTCTCCTCCACCAGCATCTGTAGACATTGTAGTTTATATGGGTATCTTCAAGACATTTGTGGAGCAGCTGGATGATATCGAATTGAGAGAAGATTATTTCCAGCAAGATGGAGCAACGTGCCATACATCTAATGACAGCATGGAACTTGTAACCAGTTTCTTTGATAATCGAATAATCTCAAAAGGTCTGTGGCCTCCAGATCTCCTGAACTAACCTCACTGGATGTTTTCTTGTGGCTATATTTAAAAAAATAGAATGTACAAGAATAGGCCACGGACAATTGATGTTCTCAAGGAATCCATTTGAACCGAAATAAATAACATTGGCGAGGATACTCTCCACAAAACTTCAGAGAATATGGTGAGTCGAGTGCAAACATGTATAGATGCTGGTGGAGGACACTTCCAACATTTTCTCTGAGATGTAAATAGTGTAATGTAATCTGCCAATTGTGTATTATATTCTCCCAAAGTTGCACGTGTGTCCTATTATTGGTTCAAAAGTTATGACCTATTGAATTGGTTCAGATTTATATGGGCCACACTATATTTGTTACTATTGTTTTGACCATTTTACCGGACATGGTTTTAAATGCTTTGTGTCACTCGTTTGTTTCTCAAGATAACAGTGTGCAAGTTCAAAAGAAGCATATAGCTTACCCGCTTTTTAATTACGATTACCACTTCAATCTGCTGTATCCTCTTATAAATGCAATGAAATATGTGTTAAGGGTTTTATGGAAACATTAATCTCAATTTATTAAGATAAAGTAGGTGGGGGGATGGTTTTCTATGAGAAATGTTATTCACGGATGCTAAATTGTAAATTTGAAACTGTAATGGAGTTTATAATGTTGAAAGTTAAAACATATCGCAAGACACATGGTGTATTTTATACAGTGAGAACTAGCCCTCGGTGATCCATCAGAAATAAAATAGTTGAAACAGTGTCATGTCATTTGTCAGACATATTAATGTCATATCATCTCTGCTGCAGTGGTTTCGCTTTGCCATCATTTGTAATTTAATTTCCGTTGTGATTCATATATGTCACGTAGCGTTGGTATCCATGTCCTGACCTCACAATTCATATTTTCACATTATTCATGACTGCAAACTAGAATATCACGTGACTCGAAAGCTCTACAGAACTTCTGCTACGTCTGTCTTTACGTACGCATACAGCAACTGACTGAAAGTTGCACTGTTTTAAAATGGTAAAGAATTAAAGGAACTTTTTCTTGCATATTATGTAGAAAATGAACCTTTTTATTGGTTTTATTTATATGAGAACTTAATCTCAGATTTTTTTTCCACCTCTGACTTCATTTAAATATTCAAATACCTTGGTGATGCAACTCTACCATGTTCCTGTTTCACATCAGGCATTATTTACGTGTATTTATATTGCTATTGTGACTTTGTGGGTTCTTACAATTAAAAATGAAGTTTGCAGAAATACAAAATGTTCTTTATTCCGGTAGAAAGAAACTGTTGTACAGCCCTGAGCAGCAGAATGACTAACATACACCAACACAGTTTCTCGTGGCTTTACCACACGTAAACAAACAAAAGAATTCACCTTCTAATCACTACACGATTATTAGTTCTCGACTCGACTCGATACAGTTCAAATGTCCACACAACTCACACAATAAGCAGTTCACTAGCGACTCTGTTCAGTCACTGACAGCTCCTTGTGGACTCTGCAGCTCCCTGCCGAACTGGCTGTCCAGAGGCCAGAGGAAGTCCTAATCGGGCGGGGCTTTTCCCCGTCCGGGTGTCTTATGCCGCAGTACCTAGCCGCTTTGCGGCTTAACCATCGAAATGAGTCTAGTTGAAGTTGTTTTGTTCTGCTGGGGATAGGTTGTGTGTTTTAGGAAATTTGTGTTGGGATGCCCTTGACTTAACTGAGAAGGCGGCTGCTTTATAGCGTTCCCACGTTTTGGGAGAAACGATTTAATATGTTTTACTCCGTTTTGGTTACGGGTTGCATATTGCTTAAACCATTAGGCGTTGTGTGGAACATAGAGATATATGGAGATTCTTGGGTTAACCAAGGGGCCCCATGACATCTCTTGGGAGTTTGTAAGATGGCAGGCATCTTGGCTCCCTCTGGTCATATCTGCCCAGGGTGTTCACCAAAGGTTGTTATGGGTTTGAATTTTGTCGTACATTGATCGTGCCTTCTCGCGGATGACATCGACAATGTATGGGATCTTGGAGTGTTGATGTAGGATAAGGGCGAGAAATCTTTAGTCTCTATAGTAGATGATCCTGAGCGCCTTGTTCTCCAGCGTCTGGAGTCTGACGAAAGTGTAATTACCCACTGTTCTCCAGATCTCACAGCCGTACAGAATCATGGGCGGGATGATCGCCCGATACAGCTGGAGTTTGAGACGGAGAGGCATGGTAGAACGGAATATAGGGTATAGGTTCCGGAGCGCGATGTGCCCCAGCTGGACCTTGCGCTTGACGTGCGGAACGTAAGTTAATTTACGGTCCAGCGTCATTCCGAGATACTTCGCCGTTTGCACCCATGGGATTCTGCGGCGCCGTAAAACGAAGTTCTGCTGTAGCCGGTTGGTCCTGGTTTTCGCTAGGAGAATTGCAGAGCTCTTCTCCGGGTTAGTTGCCATTCGCCATTTTGCGCTCCATTCGCCAGTGGCCCGGAGCTGGGTTTGGATTTGCCGGAAGCTGTACCTTGGGTTTCTATTTATTGCGAAGATCATGAGATCGTCTGCATACTGATAGGTGTGGGTGTTGTGGTGCGTAGGAATGTCGGCCATGTAAGCTGCAAAAAGTGCCGGTGACAGCACGCTGCCTTCCGGCACTCCAACGCCATTGGGCCGCTCGATGGACAGCGCCCCCTCAATCTTTACTCGGAAGCTTTAGTTTCCGAGGAAACCGGCTACCGAGGAAATGTATGGAAGGGGGATTTCATGCTTTAGGAGCTTGTAAATAAGCCCCTCATGCCAGGTTGTATCGAACGCCTTCTCCCCGTCAAGCAGCACCACTACCGTTTTAGACCTTTCCTGAACTGGCTGTCCAGTCCAGTAGCTTTTATAACCGAACCATCGTTTCTGGAAACTTGTTTAAGTATTACGAAAGCTACCGACCTAGCACGACCTTTCGTAATGTAGCAAGAATACCAAGGAACTGACTCTGTATCTTTCTCCCTCTGTTGCTCTCTCTCTCTCGGCAAGTGTATAGCGTTGCGCACACGCGCTGGCCGGTCCGCGGACGTGGCTTGGCCGCTATCAGTCTCTTTCACTCCCCGCTTCTATCTCTCTCGGTGCTCGTCTACAATGACTCGCGACACTATTCCACTAAAATTGTAAATTACTTTAAATATTCCAATACTGTATTGCGTATGAACCTAAAAGTTACTGTTTGAAATGAAATAACAGTTTTACCGGGCGAGTAGTTTGACTTTGTCCCGCTTTCTCTGTCACTTTATTCATTTACTTTGCAATGGAACAAATGGGAAGAAACCTTTCCCTCCACTTCACTCGCTGGAATGTCGAACACAGGACTTCGCTTGTGTCACCACATCCAACTCAACGCTCGGATGGAGTTCGCGGGAGGCGGGGTAAGAAGCATCCATAAGTTATCGCCTCTGGAAGTTATCTCAGGGATCTGTTTATCTCTTCAACCAACCAGTGATGGACATCGCCGTCCATTCGACAAGCTCTTGCTCACAGCAGCCGCCCTACAGCACAACAATATGTAAAGTTATAAAACAGGTCTCATGCTACGTCACCGATTGTTGAATCTGGGTATATGATTTAAATCCATAGAAGAGATAGAGCACCCAGCAGATGTCTACGCTGTACCAACAGTACACATCAAGAAATAAAGGCTACTTTACGGTGAAGAAGGGCAGTTACATAAAGAGCACACTGGAATTGAAGTTGCAACTAAATATTTGTGACCTGATGCTCAAGGCTTTGAAACAAATGAATATCAAAATGAAATGTATGTATATTTTTCTGCATTTGACTGGTTGAAATAACTACCCTGTTTTTTGTTTTTATTTAATTTTTACTTTTACTAGTAGTATAATAGAAACACAGTGGAATCCAGAATAATGTGCATTGCTTTATGGTATCCTGTGTGAATCAGCTTTTGTGTATGTAATGGTTTATGATTTTACTTGTGAATTGGTAGACAGGGTTTCAATTACACAACCGATATTGTAGTCCTTCTTATTAAACGTGTTGCAAGTATTCAATGTTTAGACCGTCATAACAGTTTCTCACGGTTACCTGGTTGGCGTAAAAGTACTGTCCAGTAACGCAAAGAGGGTCCCTGAAAGGAATGTGCTCTCTTACACAGTGGGATAAGGACATCGAATGTGTGTGGCAGAGAACGCCTGCTACACAAGGAGCAGAAACGTTAAAAAAAGCATGCGCCCTATTCACTCTGTACAGTAAAACCAAGAAGATTCATTCACAAAAGTAGAAGTCGTCAGAATGTTTTTGAATGGTCTTTAACTGTACTGACATGAGGGACCATAAGCCTGTCCAGGGAGGGTGTGAGAACCTTCGCCAACCCCCTTGCGTCTCAGGCCTCGAAGACTTACTCTCCTGTGGAGGACAGTACAAGAGGCTGCCTTGAAATACCTTCAGACTTTAAAGCATTTGTAAAACTACGAGAGAATAAATGAGGATTTCACATAATGAAGGTAACAAAATAAAAATGTACTATTTTTGGGAATGACATACACTAAATCCCAGAATGCAAGGGAGGAACCAATCTGTGATCATTTACGACCATCTTAAGGAGAAAACTAGCTGGTTAAGTCTGATGAAATTAAAGCTAATTATTACGTTTATTCAGCACTGCTTATTAATGTATATTATCACATACATGAAGTATATTATATAGGCGTCATGGTTGATAGGAACAACGAGTGGGTAAAATTCCGAAAACTTGCTGGTTCCTGCGGCAACCAGGAGGTTAAAATTACATATGTCCAGTCGGTAATTTATTAACTGAATAAGTTATTATATGCCTCCGCCACATTATAGAATTATGCTAATAAAATATCTTCATTTACACCAACAAAGGTATACTCCAAAATCCTCTGCTTCAGGTTTCAGGGTTTTTTTAAATAGTTTTTGCCATGTAGTTCTCGCTCAGGTACCATATTTTGGCATCATTGTAACCAAATAGTGGATACCATGACCAAAAGTAAATTTCTCTTATCAAATTTTGTACTAATCATCAAATATGCCGAACGGGATGCTTCAGGCGTTCGGTTTGGCTCAGTCGATCGACTACTCTGTGATATTCCCTTGACATTCACCGAAAGTGGTCTCCCTTGCTTCCTTTCCTCAATCGTTCATTTGTCATCTTTCAGATCTGGTTGACTTTGTTAAGGAAAGTTTTTTCGGTGCTTCCTATAAGTGCTAGATGAGTTGATTTCAAGCAAGTATTTGAACGAACGCGCATTTTTTTTAATTTATTCATGATCGATCAGCAGTACATGCTTTACAGCACCTTGTTAACTAACTGAATCCTTATGAACTATATAATAACATGTAAGGAAAACCAAGTTGGCTCCTATTGTCTACTTAACACTGTGAAACAAGAGAGAAAAAAACTGTTAATAATAATAAAAAAGTAATCAAAGAGATAGAACAACAGTCGTTGTGAGACAATATTCATAGTTTTTTCATTCAGTCACTAAGGAGGAGATTCTGTCGGAGTCGTCTCTTCAGGCGCGTGGGCTGGCGGGTTCGTACGCCGATGTCGTACATCACAGCTCCTGGAACATCTGGCAGGTTTGAGAAGAAGCGAGAGGCGATCTGACGTATGTACTGGTGAAGAGGAAGGAGACCAAGTTCTTTATGCAGTTGTTGATTTCTTACGTACCAAGGGGCATTCGTGGCGATGCGTAGAAATCGATTTTGCAGGACCTGTAGCCTTCGGAGATGAGTGTTGCTAGCCGTACCCCATACTTGGGAAGCATATGTGATAAGTGGCCGGACAAGAGATTTGTAG
This sequence comes from Mantis religiosa, assembly GCA_030765055.1. Taxonomy (NCBI): domain Eukaryota; kingdom Metazoa; phylum Arthropoda; class Insecta; order Mantodea; family Mantidae; genus Mantis; species Mantis religiosa. Next base: position 23,043,052 of record CM060958.1, read on the forward strand.
AGAAGCAGAGAGCATTCAATCCCAAGAGGAGTGTGTCTGTGAAGTAGCGGACCGAGTTTTGAAAGTCGTCCTGATGCCAATGAGATAAGTCAATCAATATGGGCTCGCCACGCAAGTTTAGTGTCCAGGTATTTGACGGAGGTGGTAGGAGGTAGCCAGGGAATTGATTCATGCTTTATATGCAATTCGGGAGAGTTGGAGATGCGACGTAAGCTAAAAATCTTAGCTGCGGTCTTTTTAGTGTTAAGACGTATGCGCCAAGTATCGAACCATTCAACGAGGCAGTCAAGAGAGGTTTGTAGCGTGTGAATAGTTGTAGGGAGATCTGTGCCGGAATGATATAAAACAGTATCATCAGCGTATAAGGCTATGGAGGTAGGGGCCAAGTCAGGAAGATCATAGGTATAGATACTAAATAAGATTGGGGTCAATATAGATCCCTGAGGAACTCCTGCTGTAATATGGTGCTGAGATGACTCCATGCCACCAATGCGAACAGTAAATGTGCGATCTGATATAAAACTACAAATGGTAGTGAGCAGATACTGTGGAAGTCCAATGCTATACAGTTTGAAGATTAACCCCTCATGCCAAACATTATCAAAGGCCTGTGCTACGTCGAGGAACAGGGCGGATGTGTGCTTTCGTTGCTCAAAACCATGAATTACTGTTTGTGTTAAACGTAGTAGTCGGTGAGAGGTAGAATGTCTAGAACGAAATCCAAATTGGAAGGGTGGAATGATATGGTTTCAAGAGGTATATTTATGGTGACGGCGAATAAGAACCTTATCAAAGAGTTTGGACAAGGTAGGCAGCAAACTTATCGGACGATAGCTGTCGGGGAGATTTTTAGGTTTATTAAGTTTGTGAAACACAATGATTTGAGCCAATTTTCAGGTGTGAAGAAAAAAGCCAAGTCGAAGACAAGCGTTCAGGATTGAAGACAAATGTGCCAGGGCCTTCTTTGTCAGGTTTTTTAACACAATATTGGGAATCAAGTCGTGTCCCGGTGATTTCTTAAGAGGAAGAGAGCGAATTAAATGCCTAAGTTCAGCAGGACTAGTGAAGGAGATTCTGCAGGGAACAGTTGGTTGGTGTCGAAAAGCGTCAAGCCGCTGTTCCATATTTGGGGTGGTGGCATGAGGTGCGTTTGTTGTGAACGTGCCTTCAAAGTGGTCTGCAAGAACTTCACATTTAGCTGTGACCTCCGTAACAATATTATCAGTGGTGCGCAGAGCTGGTATAATAGTTGGCTCTCGCAGAAGTCGTCGAGTGACATCCCAGAGCGTGTGGTCATGCGTAGAGATGCTCGCTAGCTGTCGGAACGCGCGTTTCGGTTAACTCAAGAGTGCACTGGTATGGCATATTCTGCGGTACTCTCGCAAAGGCTCACGTTACCGCAATGCCATCTCTTTTGAGCGAAAGAATGCTTAAAAATTTAAAATTTTGTCTGCTAAATAGCCTCACAGTTTTATGATACATTATTTAAATATGACAATATGCTTATTGTTACAAAACACTTTTTTTAATTTGCCTCCACCAACGTTAAGTCATATCGGACGGTAAATTAATTGGATGAAGTGATGCTCAAATTATTCCAGGGTCCATGGAGCTCACAGTTAATCGACATTGTCTTGAATGATAAGGGAAAGCGCCGGAGAAACCTTATCCAGGTAACTCACCCTGACCGAGATTCGAACTCGGGACCTCTTGAACGTGAGGCAGACACGCTACCACCACGTTACTTGATTAATGTGTGCAATAAAAAGTTGGAGGTAGAATACAAGTGGAGAGGATTCCACACTGAGTTACTGTATGTCAGACTTTGGATGGGAGCAGATGGGAGTGCCACCTGGGGCCCTTAACATCTGCTGACGGTTCTTCATCTCGGTTATAGTATCTTCTATAGCGCCAGTGTCACAGCCTCCCGCTGTGGTAACAGGTGACCACAGCGTCGCCGCTACGCCGAGAACAGCAGTTACAGATTAAAAATTCTACCACGTATTAGCGCCACACTCGCTCCAGCGCCAGCATAGAAAGACAGGATACAAATGAAGATGGAGATGTTAGTTATGTGTAGAGGTTCTACCCCCATTAGTCCTGGACCCAGGCCTCCTTCTAACTGGGAGCGATGGATACTCCGGGGCTCTTTCCGTAGGGCAATACCTGATTTCTTAAAAAGCCCACCCCCCGCTGAGCACAAAATCAAGACGGGATGGAGGTGGATACACCACTTATGCGCGTCAACCCCGCAGGGAACACTACCGAAAACCTCGGCGGGGCCACCTGGTGATCTAGCACACCTTCTACTAGCTCTGCAGGCTAGTACCCGGGACTTTTAGGTAACGCTCTACCTCCTCCGGGCGGCCGTAGCCTGGCCGGTGGTAGCCAATTCCCCGTGGGTGTCGGGAACACACTGCCCCCTCGAGTCCAACCCAATCCGAACAACTCCCCGACGAGAGGGGCTCAGCAGTTCGGCTCGAGGTTCCTCTAGTAACATCAGAGGTACCACGAGTGCTAAGGTTCCGCAGCACCCGCGCCACGGCAGCTGAAGGGGACGGATCCCCTTCCCTACGGGAAAGATGGAGATGTGGAAATTTGTAGAAATGAACAAATCCATTATTGGAAAGCCGTGAATAAAATCCTTTGGTCATATCGTTCAGTCATCAAGGATCAAACTCAGGAGCAGCCTGAGCCAGTTCACCAGCGAGAGCATCTACTTCAAGAACAAGTATATAATGTGTCGCCCAGAAAATTTAAGACCACTTATGATAGAACGGACTTCCTCAAGGTAAATAGTAAGACTAGGGAAAGAAGAGCTAGCCAGCACAAAAGTCCACGTACATCTCCGTCCACAACATCTGAGGACTCATCTGGAGAGGACGCCGATCGGTGACTTTCATCTTCGCCGGTCGCAGTTTCCGATCCTGTCGAGAGACTGGATTCGGAGTCACCAGTGCGCAAGCCGTCCTCTGCCATTGACGATGTGGAGCGGGTGCATCCTGTCCTCACTGCCCAAACGACAGTGAGGAAAAGGCAGGAAAAACCTGCTGAAAGCTCTAGCCCTGCCCCAAAGAAACGCAACAAATTGGTTCGACCACCTCTGGGCAGGTAGCTCTTGTTATGGCAAGTTTTTTTATTGAAAGTGGTATGTTATGGCTCTTAGTATTTTATGAGAAATTGTCAATTAGTCTATGTAGTGGACGTAAAATATATTTTTCCTCAGAAATATTAACACGCATAACGAAATCGTGTCTCCCTTCCTGCAGAGAAATAGTCAACTTTGTTACGTAGGTGCTGGAAAGCGCGAGAAGTAAAACGTGTGTATAGGATTACCTGAACATTTGGTGAATAACGCTTCAGTGAAGCGGACGGGTATGTAGGATTACAACACTGGAGTCCTTAATCCTCACCATCTTCTGTCTCTGGTAGTGGTTAGGATGAAACTCATCCGTGCACTCAAATTTACTGTGTTCCACATTTATATCGACCACGTGATTCTGACATATGCTTGACGTTAAATATGTCAAGCTGGTATCAAGGTAATATCAAGCAAAGTGATGCGAAATGGCTAAAGTGGACATTTAGCGAAATACTTTAAAATATTCTTAGTATAGCTCTGAATAGCAAACAGTTTTCAAATTAGTATCTTGAACATTTACACGCAAAAAGTTTCGTGTGGCTTGTTTACACAAAGGAACTGATAGGCTGTGTGGAGATAAAGAGCTTGCATAAACAGATAAAGTCTGTTTAGTTAACGCATGTGCAGTTCGTAGTCAAAGGAACCCGACCCTCCCGCCCATTAATGGCTGTCATAAATCTATCTCCACACTTCAGAAATGGAACACTGTCGTTGAGGACCAATAGCAACCCTGATTCTCTCGAAGTGACAGTCGCATGTCTACTCCACGTGGAGTCTCAGTTGCCAAAGTTCCAACTTCCAGTTGATCTGTTTCATTACGTGCAGAAATTCGTTGTGTGTTACGATGTGTAGACCGTGGGAGGGAAATGCAGTGGTAAATGCAAATCAAGTAGTAGATAACTTTCAGTCACGTGAAAATAATGAAAGTGAAGACAGTGTGAATAACTGGCCCGAGTTATATTACTGGAGAAGCCTCAAAAAACAAAGTTTCAACGGGAACTGTTTCTAAACAAATTCATTCGCTTGTTTTGAACATATATAAATATTTGCTGAGAAATAATCTTGGTAAGGGGTCATGCAATGAACCTGATGATAAATTCTGGGTATTCACAGAAATACAGTAAGAAATATTGTGACGAAAGAAATACCAAAGACGCCGATCAAGTGTGAAAACAAAAGGAAACGTTTCTCTAAAGTAGATAATTTCATATGCGATTTAATTCGTCGAGAAAGTTATAGATTCTATGCAAAAGGGAGAGCGCTCACCTTAGACGAATTGGTTGCACATTTGCAAGATTTTTGTGATTTTCCTTATGGACACTGCACTTTGCGTGGCCTCCTAAACGAGCTGGGTTTCAAACACGGCACACTGAATAATTTGAGGGTTATTATGGAATCCAGTAGAATTGTAGCTTGGCGATATATCGTCCAAACTAAGAAAGTTTTGCAGTAATGGACATGGAATTCATGAATGGGTGTACAAAAAGAAGTCATGGCTAGTGATCGAGTCAGTCGTAAACAGCCTGTAGTAAAGAGATATTGTAACAGGAATGTTGTAAACAGGTGTAATAATCAGAACGCTGTTGTTGTGATCATCGACCTTGGTAGATTGTGTATGTGACGTAATGCCTTTGACGAACCCTTATAACCGTTTTACAACCCCCGACCCTTCTTCTCCCAGATCTTTCTGCAAGGTTGCCACCTTTCTCGATACATCATGGGTGTCGTACGTGGTTTCGTCTAAATAAATTATCTTATGTCAATTACTGCGAAACTTCCTTAGTTTGACAAATATATATCGCCAAGCTACAATTCTACTGGATTCCATAATAACCCTTATCTTATTCAAAGTGCGGTATTTGAAACCCAGCTCCTTTAGGAGACCGCGCAAAGTGCAGTGCCCATAAGGAAAAGCACAAATTTCTTGTAAATGTGCAACCAATTCGTCTAAGGTGGGCGCTCTCCCTTTTGCATAGAATCTATAAATTTCTCGACGAATTAAATCGCGTATGAAATTATCTACTTTAGAGAAACGTTTCCTTTTGTTTTTACACTTGATCGGCGTCTTTGGTATTCCTTTCCTCACAATATTTCTTTCTGTATTTCTGTGAATACCCAGAATTTATCATCAGGTTCATTGCACGACCCCTTACCAAGATTATTTCTTAGCACATATTTATATGTGTTCAAAACAAGCGCTTGAATTTGCTTAGAAACAGTTCCCGTTATAACTTTGTTTTTTGAGGCTTTTCCAGTAATATAACTCGGCCCAGTTATTCACTCTGTCTTCACTTTGATTATTTTCACGTGACTGAATGTTATCTCTACTTCATTTGCATTTACCACTGCATTTCCCTCCTACGGTCGCCACATCGTGACACACAACGAATTTCTGCACGTAATGAAACAGATCAACTGAAAGTTGGAACTTTGGCAACTGAGACTCCACGTGGGGTAGACATGCGACTGTCACGTCGAGAAAATCAGGGTTGCTATTGTTCCTCAACGACAGTGTTCCATTTCTGAAGTGAGGAGATAGATTTATGACGGTCATTAGTGGGCGGGAGCGTCAGGTTCCTTTGACTCCGAACTGCACATGCGTTAACTAAATAGACTTTACGTAAGGATTGAACAGAGTGTTTATCTAAGAAAGTGAAGAACTATTTGAATTTCTGTAAATTGGACTTTTAATTCTATAAGCCCACAAACTCACAGCATCTACCTCACGTTCAAGAGGTCCCCAGGTTCGAATCTCAGTGAGGGTGAGTTATCTGGATGGTGGTATTTTCTGAGGGTTGCCCTTATCCTGGAAGGTGAATGTATGGTATCTCTAAGCCAGGGGAAGACAGGTAGTGGCGGTCAGCGCTAACCGCCAAATATGCTCCAGAACGAAAGGCAGGTTAGCGTGTGACGTCACCGAGCTGATAACTGCATTTTTAAAATATATTTATTAGATTGGTCAGCAATAATATATGCTTTACAGATCTGAGAGAACAGATACAAAATAATCACAGAGTAATAACATTGTAGAGGTAGAACAATGTGCCTGCTCTGAACTAAAACAAATGTGTTATTGCACTAATATAAATGTGGCACTGAACTAATAAAATGGTATACATACTTCCATAGTGAGAATTTACACAGTAGAACAGAATAATAGAAAAGATAAATCGAAACAGTAGATTATTCAGAAGTGGAAGTGTCAACACTGTAAAGCAGGTCCTGTGGTAGTCGTCGCTTCAGTCGCGTTGGCCGGCGACTTCGGACGCCGATGTTATACGTCACACCTCCTGGGACGTGGCGTAGATTGTAGAAGAAGCGTCGAGCAGTCTGTCGGATGAAATGGTGGAGAGGAAGAAGTCCCAGCTCGTGATACAGCTGCTGGTTGCGGACAAACCAAGGAGCATTGGTGGCGATTCGCAAGAATCGACTCTGGATGACCTGTAAACGCCTCAGGTGACAAGTACTGGCAGCCCCCCCCCCCAGACCTGGCAGGCATAAGTAATAAGAGGCCGAACCAGAGATTTGTATAGGAGCAGTGAAGATTCTAAAGCAAGTGAAGTATGTTTGTGAAATAATGGAGGCAGTTGTGAAAGACGAGCGGATGCCAGGGTAATGGTGCGGTCAATATGAGGCTTCCACGTAAGCCGAGTGTCCAGTAACACTCCAAGGTACTTGACTGGTCTAGGTGAAGGGAGCCACGGCACATGATCAGTCAGAAGGCGTATAGGCGGAGGGGGATTATAGCGGCGTAAAGTAAAAGTCTTGGCTTCAGTTTTCTGGGTATTAAGGGAGATGCACCAATTTTGACACCATTGAACGAGGCGATCAAGAGAGAGCTGTAAGGTTCGTACAGCAGAATGTAGATCGGAGTGAGAGTAAAATAAAACAGTGTCGTCAGCATACAGGGCAATTGAGGTTGGAGCCATGTCTGGAATATCAGAGGTGTAAATACTAAACAGCGTTGGTGCCAATATTGAACCTTGTGGAACGCCTGCTGTAATACGGCGCTCAGTTGAAAGAGTGCCTCCAATGCGCACCGCAAAAGTGCGATCAGTGAGAAAACTGGTAATAATGTGGATTAAGTAGTCCGGGAGACCAATGCGATAGAGTTTAAGTAGCAAGCCAGAATGCCATACCTTATCAAATGCCTGTGTTACATCAAGGAAAACAGCTAGGGTTGTTGACGATGTTCGAATCCAGTGACAATGTGTTGAGCTAACCTCAATAGTTGATGAGCAGTAGAGTGTTTCGGGCGAAATCCGAATTGAAAAAAGGAATAATGTGATTATTGTTGAGGTACTGCACGAGATGGCAATGGATGACCTTTTCAAAGAGTTTAGACAGTGTGGGTAGAAGGCTGATAGGACGATAGCTTCCTGTCAGATATTTAGGCTTATGAGGTTTGTGGAACACAATGATATGAGCAAATTTCTGATAACTGCTGTCGAAGGGGAAGGAATAGTTTGATGTGTGCGGGTAGGAAAGGCAGTAATCGTATTGGGTGTTAATAACATGTACAACTTACATTTTGGTTGTTATAATATTAATGCTGACTGCTTTAATTACACCATTGCTCACAGTTTATAAACAACTACATTTTGGCTCTGAGCTACGAGAAAATATATAAAACTTCAACTCGTAGTTTATCTGAAGGTCAGGCTTGTTATAAAGTAAATAAAATAAAACAAAGTAATTCTTTCTGTAAATTAGAGGAGACTCACTTGGAACAAAATTACGTGGACATTTTCCGACACTTTCTGTTTCGGTTTTCTTTAACTTGTTTATCAATCTCAGGGCGTAATGTCTGGGAAATTTGTAATCGAAGGCTGCATGTTAGATTGTGATCCGACAAGGTACTTCAGAGGTTGCACTTTGTTAATTTCATAATAGAAAAAAATTGTTCGCACACATATATCGAGCCAAACATACAGAATGTCCGTGCGGCAAGTAAATACAACCTCGGAAATCCGGTTTGGGGGACATTCTTGTAAAAATCAGTCAAGTATTTCTTGTGTGTATATTTGTCCTTCAATAAATCGTCACATCGTAAATTTAACAGTTCCATTAGATACGTGGCAGTTACATTGTTGTCATGAGTGTGCTACACCTGACTGAACCCTCAGATTCTGTACTCACAGCGCCATTTATATAGGCAACTTGTACTAAACGGCTCTTGCCTGACGTTACACGCACTGCAGGCCTCGCTCCCGGCTGAAATATGTCACAACTCTCGAAGCTGTCTTCCTCTGCTCTAAGCTCTATGGACCCTGGTCTGAATATGACGTAACGTTGGAGGACGTCATTTTAAAAAAATATTCAGGTGCCCCAAATCATATTTTTGGTTAAATGTCATAAAGTGAGCTGTTTTCCTCTGCTCTAAGCTCTATGGACCCTGGTCTAAATATGACGTAACGTTGGAGGACGTCATTTAAAAAAAATATTCAAGTGCCCCAAAACATATTTTTGGTTAAATGTCATAAGGTGGAATGCAATATCTTCTCTACCTAGTACGTATGTGATAAAGAAAGTAAAGCGTCTAGGTAGTGTTTAATGGGAGCCCAAGAGTAATCAAAACACGTCGCTGAGCTTTTAAAAATTGTGAAAAATATTTGACCAAAATAATTCAGTGCTAGTTTTCAATATTTATATAATAATACTTTTCAAAGAAGAAACTTTTGTCATTTTCAAAAATACAACGTAGTCCCAGTATTAGTTAAAAACACTTTTCTCTATTAACTTAAAGTAGAGAAAGGAATAAATTGTTTTTCTTGCTACATTACATATGCACAGATTGCAGGAGCATGTCTTATTTAGTGACGTAGGCAACTCGAGCAGGATCGGAATGTGGAGCCAAGTAAAATAGCTAATACTGGAATAAAAATCTCGGTTTCTATTTATTTAATCGAAAGCAATAAAAGAAGGAACGGGTCTGGGCGAACTTGGTATCGTATGCAAATGCAAGCTGTTAAACTTTCTCGTCTGTAAACCGGTTTGAAGATGCACCACACATTTCACATCCAACCAATTGCTTTCAGAACGAACCGGAAATGTTCCCGGAAAAGAAATTCCTAAAATATTCATAGGTTTCCAACTTGCCTCCCCTTTTCCTGATTTTTTTTCTCTAAAAAGGGTATTCGGAAATTTGTATTCTATTTTAATCAACATAAAAGGAAGCATTTTAAATCCACTTTCCTTTTACGTACTTTTTTTTTTCTATTTTGTGGATTAACACATCCGTAATTAATTTACAATACACATTCATTCATAATTTATTTAATTATTGCAACGTTTGCTGAATGCAGGGAAAGATCTGATGCATACTATTTTTTTATAAGTTACACACTATGCTTACAGATCCATATTTTTTCTTTCTGTACCACGTATGTAAAGCATTGACTTCCACCGAAAAATCCAATGCAGGAATTTCACCAGAAGTACAAATGTTGAGGCCCCTCTGAATCCAACATGGCATTTTTTGAAAAAGGTTCATGTATTTATAGATATACAGTCCGATCCATATAAACCTGAACCACTTCAATAGGTCATAACTTTTGAACCAATAATAGGACACACGTGCAACTTTGGGAGAATATAATACACAATTGGGAAATTACATTACACTATTTACATCTCAGAGAAAATGTTGGAAGTGTCCTCCACCAGCATCTATACATGTTTGTACTCGTCTCACCATATTCTCTGAAGTTTTACGGAGATGATATCGAATTGAGAGAAGGTTATTTCCACCAAGGTATAGCAACGTGCTAGGCATCTAATGGCACCATGGAACTTGTAACCAGTTTCTTTGATAATCGAATAATCTCGAAGGGTCTGTGGCCCCCCAGATCCGCTGACCCAGCCTCACCGGATTTTTCTTGTGGGGGTACAAGAATAGGCCATGGACAATTGATATTCTCAAGGAATCCATTCGAACCGAAATAAGTAACATTGGCGAGGATACTCTCGCCAGTGAAATGTGGGCTGTATCATATTAGCACTGTCATAACTGTAATATAAATCTTAAAAAGTTAATTCTGGATTTCAAATTTTCAGTCATAGGTATCCATAAAAAATCTAATGGAAAAAGCCAGAAATAAATATTTATATAAAAAACAAAGAAAAAGTACATTACATTAGCATTAACCAATGAACGCTAAAGCTCAGGAGCGAAGAAAAAGGAGGAGTGATAGAAACGTTTACTGAAGTGCTAGTATCAATATGGGGTGAGGCTAAACGTGAAAGTGGCAATTTATTATTTCCTTACCAACGTAAACCACCGCACACAATGTCGGCACGATTCCATGCTCTCGACTTTACGTGGGACAGAATGTAGAAATGATTTTACTGCACTAAGTAGTGTTCAAAACAGCATTTACAGTGAAATCTCCTTATCAAACTTTTGTTAGAGTGCAATCTGCCGTTGTTACTCCACTTATATAGCGAAATTTCAACTCTTCTTTAGGGCTATATACAACAGCGGGGATTAGATTAGATTGCTTTGCGTTCAGTAGGTTCACGTGTAGCCAGAAAAGGCTGTGAACATTGAACATGTCCAGAGGTATAACGTTTAATAGCATATATATGTACAAAAGTTGACATAAGACACATATTATAGTATACAGGCAATATGAACAACAATATGGAAAACAAAGCAGGGATAATTATATATGATACAAAATGAAACACGTTTTAAACCAGCTTTCACTTGTCTTACGCCAGTACGTCTCAAACTTTTTGCAATGTTATTTATTAAATACTTATACATTAAAAATAAACTTTCAACATGCATCAAATATTTATTAGTAATGATTTGTCATTGGAACAGTTAGATACTACTTACAGAAGCATTATTAGGATAATTTATCATTCAGATAATCTTGTACATAATAAAAAGATTTTGAGCAAAGGTACTCTCTAACAGCATTTTGAAAAGCACCGAAATTATTAGTGTTTTCTTTAAGAACATTGGGAAGTGCTCCAAATATTTTGATAGTTTCATAATGCACACCTTTCTGGAAGCAAGAAAGTTTAGCACTGGGATAATGAATATTATACTTTTGTCTAGTGTTTATTTTGTGAATTACATTATTTGTTGCAAATAAGACACGATTGCATGCAAAGAATTTTAGGAGCGAGAATATACAGGGTGTTACAAAAAGGCACGGCCAAACTTTCAGGAAACATTCCTCACACACAAAGAAGGAAAATATGTTATGCGGACATGTGTCCGGAAACGCTTAGTTTCCATGTTATAGCTCATTTTATTACTTCTCTTCAAATCACATTAATCATGGAATGGAAACACACGACAACAGAACGTACCAGCGTGACTTCAAACACTTTATTACAGGAAATGTTCAAAATGTCCTCCGTTAGCGAGGTTACATGCATACATCCTCCGTCGCATGGAATCCCTGATGCGCTGATGCAGCCCTGGAGAATGGCGTATTGTGTCACAGCCGTCCACAATACGAGCACGAAGAGTCTCTACATTTGGTACCTGGGTTGTGTAGACAAGAGCTTTCAAATGCCCCCATAAATGAAAGTCAAGAGGGTTGAGGTCAGGAGAGCGTGGAGGCCATGGAATTGGTCCGCCTCTACCAATCTATTGGTCACCAAATCTGTTGTTGAGAAGCGTACGAACACTTCGATTGAAATGTGCAGGAGCTCCATCGTGCATGAACCACAATGGGTATTTTGACATTTGTCTGCACGAATGATTTCAATTTGCATTTTAAGAGAAATACTAAAATGAGCTCTAACATGGAAATTTAGCGTTTCCGGTCACATGTCCACATAACGTATTTTCCTTCTTTGTGTGTGAGGAATGTTTCCTGAAAGTTTGGCCGTACCTTTTTGTAACATCCTGTATACATGCAAGGAGGCGTTAATATCTTCAATCTTGTAAAAAGATCTTTACAGGAGTATCTGTTATGGGTGTTAGTAATGATTCTTATAACGCAAAGATACAAGATACACCAATAGTTTTGCGAAATCTCCAGGAATTTTAAAGCAAGATACATCCTATAGCGTTCATTCAAAAATAGTGACGTGGTATACAACTGAAGCAGCTGTAGTTCTAAGCATCTGTGTTGTAGATAATTTTGCATGTCCCCAAACCTAATGTTTACGCATGACGAACCTTCAGTTCTATTGTACGGATCACTTGACTCTTCAGTTAAGGTGATTCAGGTCATCGGCATTCACAAGCATTTCTGAGCGGCACGATTCACCTCCCGAATATGGGTCTGTAGGTCGACTCGCCGCATGTTATGATCCTGTCTGCTTGTTCAACACATTGCTTTCTCATTGTACTGCACACACGCGTGTGTATCTCGGCCCAAAATTGCAGCCCAGGGCTTCAGCTAGACCAGATGTCACCTGAAGGGTGGATAACGGAAACACTTTTTTCATTAGTATTCTGTGTGTGATAAACAAACTTTATTTTAACTTTACTTTCACTTAATTTTTACTTTCTATACTAGGAATTACAATAAACAGAGAAAATATGTATTGTATGCCACCCAATGGTTTCAAATAGATATAAATGTAAATTCATTAATATTAATTATGTTCTCACTCATGACAAATGTTCTGCTAATTATTTCGATTTAAAATCAAATTCATCTCTAATGGTATTTGTGGGTTTAATCTTCAAGATGTCCCACACATTTTATTTGATTGCCCCGTCTTTTGTTTTGAAACATATGAACTTAAATTATTCCTTCAACCCTAAGGTTATGGTTTTTCAAAATCTCTTACACATGTAAAAAACTGAAGCTGCTGACAGTGAAGTAAACTAGGTCATTAATAATAACTAAACACTAGTAACACAACTTCACTTATCTCATTTAAATCCTGGGACCGGTTTCAAAGCAAAACATCTGCTTTATCCTCAGCCACTCAGCTTGACACTCACCCACTTACTCACCGGTCCCAGGATTTAAATAAGATAAGTGAAGTTGTGTTACTAGTGTTTAGTTATTATTAATCTCTTACACATATTTTGATGAATTGCAAAACTTATCAACAGATCAAAGCTTACTTGAACAAAATATTTGTTAAACTAATGCCCGATTTCACCAGCAAATGTTAAGACTTAACACGAGTTTAGCAATAATTAAAACAAAAATTGCATTTCACCAACAAGTGTTAGCTTAACAATCGTGTTAAATCTTATGTTAAACTAACAAGCCGAATTTCTAATGTTAAGTCCTTAACAATTGTAAATAAACAAGATGGTGAGCATGAACTCAGCTGTTGATGTCGATTTGCTATATTTAAGACCGTCTAAGCGGCCTATGAGGAGAAATAATTTTGAGGAACTATACGAAAAAAATTGTTTTACGGAGGTATAGACTGTCGAAACATGTTGCTGTGAAGGTTACTGCGGAAGTACAAGAGAGGTTAGAAGATGCATCGAAAGGGATATGCCGATCTCGCCTTTGCTTCAAGTATTAATAACCTTGCGATTTTATAATTCACTGAATTGTGTGGATAATACACTGTCCACCTCCCGTCTTGAAACGTTCAAGTCACTTGCCCTTCTTCGCTCCTCGTTTTAAATTTACGTAATAATGAGTTAGAACATGCATCGAAAGGAATATGACTATCTCGCCTTAGCTTCAACTATTAGTAACCTTGCGATTTTATAATTCACTGAATTATGTGGATAATACATTGTTCACCTGCCGTCTTGAAACGTTCAAGTCACTTGTCCTTCGCACCTCATTTTAAATTTACGTAATAATGACAAGTTGTTTGGTGCATTTGAATTAAATTCGTTTCCAATATTTTCCCCGTGACATCTTTCTCTTTTACATTCACAGCATCCGTCCTCTTATTTTCCACGATAACCTTACACTTCGTCACCATTACAATTAACAATTCTTTCTCCGTCGACGAGAAATTTGTCTCACGGCTTTATTTATGATTTTGTTCATCCGCCATTTGTGCAGACGAAAATGAAAACAAAAGCGCATCGCAGCTCATTCATAGCCTTCTATAACTGTGGTATTTACAAATTTCTTGGCGTTAACACAGGTTTGTTAACATTTTAAGAAAACATGTTGGTGAAATGCAAGAAATTTAACATTAGTTTTAGCGCTGTGACAATTGTTACGTTACATTTGTTAACGTCGATTTTAACATCTGTTGGTGAAATCGGGCATAAATGTTTAAGGTTGTTGCCTACCGTTTGTCATTTTGATGATATTGTATTTTGTTATATCTTGTAATTTTATTATATTCATTTCATAAGTTGTAAATCATATTCCCAATATACATTGCCTTTAGATAAAATTGGAATCATAGAATTAGATAATAAATGAGTAATAGCTTAACTACACAAAAACATAGAATTCTTTCATTCAGAGAGTTTTCCAAATAAAAAAAAATTGGAGTAGTTCTTTATTGTTGGTTTAATTGTTGAATGCCGTATACATGGGAATTTAATCGATTTTCCACATTAGCCGTGTGTATTGTAACTTTGTGGGTTCGTGAAATTAAAAGTCCACTTTGCACAGACTCAAAATGTTCTTTATTTCCACCGAATTACAGTTGGAACACTTGCCGATTACACAGAATTACGTAGCGCACACAATTACAATTCACCAGTTCGTCCATCACAGTTCCACTCTGCACTCGCAGTTACATACACTCCTCCGATGCACGTACACAGTCTTCCAGTCCGTTCTCTCACTGGGCGCTCCTCACGGCTGCTCGCCAAGAACTGACTCTCCTCCAGAGGTCCAGAGGTAGTCCTGGTCGGGCGGGGCAATTTTTCTTTTTCCCCGTCCGGGTGTCTTTGCCGCAGTACCTAGCCGCTTTGCGGCTTAACCTGCGAAGTGAGTCAAGTGTGATTGCATTTTGTTCTGCTGGCGGTAGGTTTTTGTTTGTTTGAAATTAGGTGTTAACTGGTTGCCCTTGAGTGTCCTCTGAAGGCGGGTTTGTTACTTTCTCCCGTTGGGGGAGGATCTGTTTTAGAGCTTTTGCCCCGTTTTGAGTACGGGTGTCTTGACGCTTGAGCCATCAGGCGTTATGTAGATTGAATACGTTTGGGGTTTCCCTTGGGTTAACCAAGGGGCCCCAAGGGAGTTTGTATGATGGCAAGCGTCTTTGCTCCCTCTGGTAATACCGCCCAGTGAGTTCACCAAAGGGTTGCCATGGGTTTGAATTTTGTCGTACATTGAACGAGCCCTCTCTCGAATGACGTCAACAATGTACGGGATGTTCATGAAGGATATGGGCGGGAAATCTCCAGTCAGTATCGTAGATGACCCGTAGCGCCCTGTTCTGCAGCGTCTGGAGTCTGACGAAAGTGGTGACTCTCCTCCAGCCCGACGCGTCGCTTATATAGGGCCAACTCGCCAATCTAGAAGGTTCCGGATTAGATGAAATATCCTGGATGTTCCAGAACTCAGGGGGAGGGGAAAGAGACGGCACAGTGGCCTGCGATCCCTTCAGTTGGCGCTACAAGATAAATGGGTAGGTGTGGTCGAATGCTTCCCGGCCCTCACTCAGCCGTCACTTGGTTTGTCTGGGTGACAGTATGCTAAGTGAAAAATTCAAATCAGTTGAAGAATTTAATGTCATGACGGCACGTTGGCTGTGGCAGTTCAATGGGTAGAGCGACCGGATGGAGACCGGGAGATCCGTAGCTCAAATCCCAGCCATGGCATTGAATTTTTGGCTCTACCTACCTTATACATTTTCATCTGCAAGGTCATTATTCTGTCTCTCATCTCCCTCTCAACGCTGGTCATACAAACAACAGAATTTGACAAAGCTATCACACAGCGACTACCTCTTAGAATGTAACGCTATTTTGATTGCAATAATTCCTTGATACACAGTATCAATTCGCTCTGTAAATAATAAATGAATAACTTGCTTTCTGACAAACTTCCTTCCTGTTTATCTTTTAAATGATGTACTAAGCCACGCTTATGTTTCGTACCAACCTTGGAGGCGTGAAGTGATTATGTAAAGAACATAACAACTGTGACGCTAGCGGAACTGTTGATTAAGTTTACAGGAACCGGAGCTGTTAGCATATCACATAAAGCGGCCGCTACTTTATTAACGCAAGCAACATCTCCCGCAAACAAATTAGGATAACAAAGGATAATGGAAAAAGTGCATGCCGCGTCGAGTTGCTCAATTATTTTATGTCACAGTAACATCAGCCCGTTGTAGCTGTGGCAGTCGGAATGTATGTAGGTACAAGACGCATGTTTAGCATAAATAATTCCGTTAGCCCGAGAGGCAATGTAACACCGAGTGTTGCTGTATTATTATCATAAACAGACAAAATATACAGGCCCTAAGTTATTCTCTAAAATCATCATCTGGATGGTTCTTTTGCCTATGGAACCCGAGAGGGATGGCTCAGGTGGTAGCGTGTGGCGTGCATTAGGAAGTGGTGTTTTTTTGTAATATTTATTAGATCGGTCAGTAATAATACATGCTTTGCAGATCTGGGAGAACAGATACAAAATAACTATACAGTAATAACATTGTAGAGGTAGTTCACTGTTCCTCCTCTGAACTAATACAAATGTGATACTGAACTAATAAAATGGTATACATCAGTGGCGGCTGGTGGGTTAAATTATTGGTGGTGCACAAATGAAAAATAAAATACAGAGTAGTAAGGACTCACCGATTTATACAGATTCTCTGCTCTACTCTCCTTAGACCTGGCGAATCTATCGATAACTTTTGCGTTGAAGTCGCTGATCTTCATAACAAAATCTCTCTCAATTGAAAGCATTGCTAATGCTGACAATCGGTCCTGTGACATTGTGTTCCTAAGGAAAGTTTTTATTCTTTTTAAAGTTGAGAAACAACATTCTGCTTCAGCGGTAGACATTGGCATAGTTAACAGTACTCGGAGGAGTTTGACATATTCGCTGAATGTAGCACATAAATTGTTTTTCTTATTGAAGTCCATCAAGCACAAAACGCCGGACATTCCACGAAATTCCTCTCGACGAATTTCTCTACGAATTTCTCAAAAGTTCTCTACGAATTTTTGTTCCAATGATAAAAGGATAGAACCTTATTGTTTCTCTAAGGGAATCCTCTGGAAATATCTTAGGAATTTTCTTGATGAAACAAAGTTGAGGCTACCAGATGCTCCGTGAAGCTAAATCTGTCCTTTACTTCTCTAAGAATGTCACATACTTCAAGAGCTTCTCTTCTATTCACATCATGATCTTCTATTCTTCTCCTCTTAATTGCAGTTTCTTCGTGTTTCTCGATATCCACGCTATTTCTTACCTTTTGCACTTCCCTTTTAAATGCGTTTAGCTGGGCGATGGCAAATGTTGCATTACAGTCTCGTTTCTGCAGCTGATTGTACAAAATGTCCATATGGGGCATGATCTTGTAGAAGAAAGACAGCCAGAATACAAAATTATAATCTTTCAAAGTGGCCATAAACCCAGAAGCCTGAACAAGTGTGGCGTTGTTGTTTAACAGAGCTCTCTTCTGAATAACCTCCATGCATTTAATTAAATTCTCCCTGTGTTCGAAAAGCAGAGCACACAGAAGCTAAGCCTGAAGGTCACGCTATATCCGTTGCTAAGAGTAGGAGGAGCTAGGTTTATAAACCTCCATTTAAGCAATATATAAGAAGCCCCTCCCATCTCTTCACCTTCCCGCAAACCCCTCAGAGAGCCTACATTTGGGCGAAATCTTAGGTTAACTCTTCACTGCAAACCTGCGGCTCCTACAGCTAATCACTGTTTAGTTCGACTTCTGCGGTCATGGGCAGCTACAGACGATAAGCCTAATTGAAACATGTTTGTATATAAAACAATGCAAACAAGTACAGCTTTAATGTGCAAAATGCACCTGTTGTATATTCAGAATCAGTGGGTGTAGCGCAAACCTGCAACCTTATGGAGGAACCGCCCCTCCATAATAATGAGAATTTATACAGCAGAAAAGAAGATTAGAAAAGCAAATGTGGAACAGTAGATCATTCAGAAGTAGAAGTATTATCACTATAAAGCAGATCCTGCGGTAATCGTCGCTTCAGTCGCGTTGGCCGGCGACTTCGGACGCCGAAGTTATACGTCACAGCTCCTGGGACGTGGCGTGGATTCTAGAAGAAGCATGGAGCAGTTTGTCGGATGAAATGGTGGGTTTGAATCTCCGTGACCCATGATATTTGTCGGGGATTCCTCAGACTGGTAAGGAAATACGTAAAATGTGAAGCTATTAACAGTGAAGCAAACAAATATATACAAATATAACAATTTGGAAAATAACACCTGAACCTTTCCGGGCGACGAATGTTCTCACTTTCCTCTCGGGCAGCCAGCCAGGTGAAAACATCATTTGATATCAACGTTTCGGGAGTGTGCATCTCTACCATCATCAGCATATTTATAAAATGTTATAACCACAAATGAAACACTGGATATAACACAACTATAAACAAAATTCGCATTACTGAACAAAAGACTGTCTTCAGTAAATGAAATGCCAGGTGAGGAGATGGTGTGAGTATAGAAAATTGTGTCAAAGAAACGTAACTACTTAACTTGATTATCAAGCTGTATTGATCTTTACTTCTTAATTCGACGGATTTCCATTTTTAAGGCCGGCTTCCAAGAGGAGCTGAGCTGAAATGCAGCATCACGATTAAGCGTGCTCCTTTCAGAGGAAATCGCCAAAGCCTCCATAATTCTCCGCTCTCAGTAACTGTTGCATTTTGCCAAGATGGTCTCTCCCGAAAATTGGTTCTATGGTCGCTATCAAAACAATGCTCTACCAGCCCAGACTTCTCAGGTTGCATTAAACGAATGCTCTGTTCGTGTTCGATTATTCTAGTAGCGATGGTCCTTCCGGTTTGTCCTATATACGGTGTCCCACATTCACAGGGAATGCGGTACACTCCCAGAACTTGGAAGTCCAGTTTGTCTTTCACCGGTCTCAACAGATGTTTAATCTTCAGAGGTTGCTTGTGGATGGTCCTGATGTTGTAATTGGCGAGAATTCTGCTGATTTTGCCGGATAGGTTGCCGGTATAAACGGGTTGCAGGCTGTAGCGGTAGGCTTATCTGACACTTGCTGTATTACAGGTTTCCCTTTCCTAGCTTTGGTGATGGAGGCTTCAACGTCATATTCGGAGTAGCCGTTTTGACGGAAAGTGAGTCTCAGGTGCTGTAATGCTTGTTTTTAGTGGCTGGGATCAGAGATAGACAAAGCTCTGTGAGCCAGTGTACTGAGAACTCCCAGTCGTTGAGACTTATGATGAAAACTATGAGCGTTCAGATAGAGATCGATGTGTGTAGGCTTGCATGCCCCAGTGTACCGTTGCTGTTTTTTGAAACAATTTGTAACTTAAAACTTCACTTATCTTATAAGAAATGATAATAATTTTTATAAATTATCCGGAATCGTGATTTCATCGAACGCTAGATGTTGATATGTTGTTAGTACTACCAAAATCTGAAAATAAAACAAATTCTAAAACAGAATCGACTGCCAGTATTTCAAAATTCACTACGCGATGTTTGTTTTCTAAAATAAATATCTTTTCCCAAACATTAAATCTATCGGATTATGTAATTGTTTTAATAATTTAGCTTCTGGATTTATTTCATGGTTAAATGACCAAAAATGATATGCTAGGCCGATTTATCAGTTTGTTTATACTTAATGTTACGAAAATATTCTTTCGTTTTGGTTTCTAAATTACATTTTGTCTTTCCAATAATTTATCACAAGGTAAGGGAATGCTTGCAGGGAAAGATAATTGTCCACACACTTGTTGGCTGTTTCATTGTCGGCTCTAGTACATTATGAAAGAAAGTAATCATGTGTCTGGAAAACAAATTGAAAATTTCCAGAACTAAAAAATATCCTCTAAAATTTTTTGTATACCATCTCCTACAATTTTCTCTGAAAGTCTATTTAGCACAGCAGGGCTCATATACACTGACTCCCATAAATAATCGGACAGACTTTGCATTTGACTATGGAGTGCTCTATAAAGCAGGATAGATTGTGTGTATCAATCTCAAGCTACTCCTTGTGTTAAGCAAAAATCATTGTCTATGAATATCCATTTTAGAGATTGAAAATGTGGCTAATCTAACAGCTTCCTCATTCAAACTTGTTTACACTATGAGTTTACGACACAAAAGAATCGGACTGCACAAATTAAATGCAATACAAACGAGTAAATGAAGTCTGTCAGTAGACAAAACAACATCGTAGAAGTACGTCAACTGTTCACCAAGAAGAAGGCAAGAGCATAGTATGGCGCCCAGAGCTGGGCAGAGTACCTTTGAACAGAGTGATCTATCACTATGAAAAGAACAAAACATACCGCGAAATAGCAGAGATTATGAATCTTAGCCAATGTACAGTTACTGGCATAATTCACCGGTATGAAGACAAATGAATCTCGAGCAAAGCCAGGGCGAGAGTTTTATATTATGCCGAAGGTAAAACGGAATCCGCGTATAAGTGCTCCGGTGATTTGTACTGAGATTCAGGAAGAACTGAGACTGACAGCCCTGAAACGGTCAAAAGGGTCATGCGAAAACAACATTTTAATGGTCGCGTAGCCAGAAAAAAACCATATATTTCCAAGAAGAATAAAAGGAAGTGATCACATTTTGCTAAAGACTTTGTTAAGAAGACAACCGATTGGTGGGACCAAGTTGTTTATTGTGACGAAAGCAAATACAACGTTCCTGGTTCCGATGGCAGGGTGGTTGTGTGGAGGAAACCAAACACGGAGCTGGAAGAGCGCAATTTACAAGACACAGTCAAACACGACGGAGGGAGTGTAGTGGTGTCTACGAAAGAGTGAGAATGAACAAAAACTTACGAAAGTGGACTATTTTGCTTATAAATGTCTAATGTAGAGTTTAAAAATAACAACACTGATGATTTTAAGTTTTGTCTCTTACAAAGTACACAAATGCCTTTAGCAAAAAGTTCTTTTTGTAGTCCCCTCAACCACTCATGCACCAAGTGGCGTACCTCTTCATCGGAACGGAACTTATTTCCTCCAATTGCGTCTTTGAGTCGTCCAAACATATGTAAATCACTTGGGGCAATGTCTGGTGAGTATGGTGCATGAGGAAGGCTCTCAAAATGCAGGTGCGTGATTGTTGCAACTTTTGTTCGGGCAGTGTGGGGCCTTGTATTGTTATGTTGCAAAAGGGCACCTGCTGACAGCAATCCAAATCGCTTTGATTTGATTGCAGATAATTTTTTAGGAGATCTGTTTATGATGCACTAGCTACAGTGGTCCCTCTAGGCATGCAATGCTCCAAAATAAGTCCTTTTTCGTCCCCTCCCTGGTTTTTATTCTTCTGTGTGTGACAATGTGTATTGCTTAGTTGAAGGGCTTTCTGTGAAGACACGTGACGCGGTATATATCCTGCATCTGGACGATGTTGCTCCAGTTTTTAAACTGTTTTCTTGCTTCAGTCTCGAGTTGAGTCCTATCTCAGAGTATGTGTGGGTGTGTAATAAAGTGAGGATGGCACCGGAGTCTAAGTTTGAAACGTTTAATAACTTTAAGTATCCAATTAAATCGAGAAGTTGCTCTCCAAAGGGAACCAGTCCAGAAGTGTTGAAGATTCTGCCTAGAATGTCCAACTCAGCTACTAAAATTCTCCTAATAACCTCCCCTTCTGGTAATAACTCTAAGCCCCCACCTACTAGCTTTTAATACGATGTTGCCACTCTGTTTCTATGTTACAGACATTCGCTTCTTTCCATCCTATAGTCTCTCTATAAACTTTTAAGAAATACTCTCATAATCCACGAATTCCAAGCAAGCCTGCCATACCTAACATGACAACGTATGTGTGTGTAGTGTTTAACGCCCGCTCTTACTACATACGGCACCACAGGTGGTGACACTGATGGTACATGAGATAAAGCCGGTGGAATGAGATGGCGGGGGAAACCGGAGGTCCCGGAGAAAACCCGTCCCAGCGCCGTGTTGTCCACCACAAATCTCACTTTGCGGTCGCCTGGGAACGAACCCGGGCCGCCTTGGTGAGAGCCAAGCGGTCTAACCACTGAGCCACGGCGTGGCTTTCTGACAGCGTAGGGTCCGCCTCGGTAGAGTATATGGCAGCGTGTCTGCCTCAAATTCAAGTGGTCATGAGTTCAAATCTCGGTTAGTATTCTGACTTTGTGGGTTCGTGAAATGATAAAACGAGGTTATAAAACACAAAAACTACACTTTATTCTCCTAGCAAATACATACGTCCATCACAATTTGCTAGCTAACCTCAAACTGTTTATTTTTCTCTCTAACAACTACTCTCATCTGTCTCTCACTTCCGGTAACGATCGGCCATCATTTTTCATCGGCTTCACGAGCCTACCACCAGGGTGACAGTATGATTACACCGATAATGTTTTTCCAGGGTTTTCCCTTATCCTGATAGAAGGATGGGGATCCGTCCCCTTCAGCTGCTATGGTGCGAGCGCTGCGCACTCCAGCACTCGTGGTACCTCTGACGTTACTAGAGGAACCTCAGGCCGAACTGCCGAGCCCCTCCCTGAATGGTAGTTGTTCGAATTGGGTTGGACTCGAGGGGGCAGTGTGTTCCCGACACCCGGGTACGTCTCCAGACGGGGTTGAGGGAAGCTTATTCCCGCGTACTAGCATGCATAACCAGTAGGTGTGCTAGATCACCAGGTGGCCCTACCGAGGTCTAATTGGTAGCCTTCCCCTTTGGGGTTGGCGGGCGTAAGTGGCGTATCCACTTCCATTCCGTCTTGAGTCCATAGGACCGGACGGGAACTTGTTAGTCTCTAGATCTTGCCCTATGGAAAGCCCCACGGTGGCGCTGGACGCCCTTTTGGGACAGTTCGATAACTCCCTGGTCATCAGAGGGGACGTCAGTCTTCACTTTGTGTGGATTGCCCTGGTAGATACCCTCAAGCTTATATATATATCCTGAAAGACGAATATCTTGCAATTCTAAGCTCTATGGACCCCGGACTCATTTGAGCATCATTTCACCCATTTTATTCATCGTCCGATATGACTTAATGTTGGAGCAGGCAAATTAAAAAAAAAATCCGGAGTTTACGTACCTAGTTGAATCTTACGCTACGCGATAGCACGTGATTCTATCATTGAGGTAAGAAATGACACCTCATTCAGCTACGTCTTGCCCCATCATCGACCAGTCCAGAAGAGTTCAAGATTCTGCCTAGAATGTCCTACTCAGCTACCAAATTCTTCTAATAACCTCCCTTTCTGGTAATGACTCTAAGGCCCCCACTAATAGCTTAAGAAATCCTCTCACATATTTCACAAGACCCCTTCACCCTTCTCGGTAACGTAACCCAACAAATGACTGTAATTGTGGCATACGTATAGCAGTTGGGGCATTTCAAACTAGCCGAGTTATAAGTCTGTATGCTGAGTCTGCAGAACCTCCTCTGCAGTACAGGCGCAACATGTTATTAGCAAATTATGGCTGTGGACTTAATTGCATGCCCACACATCCAACGTTTACGTCGTTCTTTAACACCTTCATGGTCGTGCGTTATAGGAACACTTCTATTAAACCAAAGCCACCTGGTTTTCGTTTCCGGGAGCTCCTTAGACATCTTGATACCGAAATGCCCAAGATGTATCCTAGGGGGGAGAGGACATACCCTTCTTGGTTGTGCAGAGCGTCCCACGTTGATCTGGGCATGACCCAATATGATAAATCTACCATGTCTATGTCTAATATCCGCACATGTTTTTTAGAATTTTTATCGCGATATCAGGGCCATTTTGTAATTTATACTGATGGCTCCAAGAACTCAAATGGTGTTGGTTGTGCTTACGTGTGTGGAACCGAACCGTATACATTCGGATTCCACACTAGCACTTCCATTTTTACTGCAGAGCTTTATGCAATATACCGGGCCATTTTACATGTACGTCGACGAAAGTTGGGGGACTGCTTAATCCTGAGTGATTCCCTCAGTGCACTTCAAAGCCTACGGCAGCTGTACAACTACCACCCCATTGTGCAGCGTATACAGGATGCCCTCCACGTTTTACACGCTTCTGGCGTTAACGTGGTGTGTGCATGGATCCCTGGTCACGTAGGCTTGTGGGGGAATGAAATGGCGGATTTGGCAGCCAAGACGGCTACCATGAAGCCCAGGGTTCGAGTACCATCTGTGACATCGGAAGATTTTAGGGCCGTATTGCGGAGAGCTGTACAAACCTGCTGGCAGGAAGAGTGGTCCGCTCTCCGCAATAATAAACTTAGATCTGTCAAAGAACTTCCGATTCCCTGGGTTACCTCCTGTCGGTCATCTCGTCGCGAGGAGGTGACTTTGGCTCGGTTACGCATTGGGCACTGCTTTTTTACTCATAGTTTTCTTTTTAAAAAGGAACCTTCTCCACTGTGTCCGTTTTGCAAAGAAGCGTTATCTGTACGACACGTGCTGCCAGAGTGTTTTCACCTAGCAAACCTTAGGACGTCTCTGCAGCTGCCGGTCAGCTTTGCAGAAATGCTAGAGGACTATAACGCAGTAATGGAGAAGGGTTTTAGATTATTTTCTACATTAGATTTTAGGATTTAGCGAATGAATTTATGGCTTTTTAGATTATATTTCTATTGTTTTTATAGTTCTTTTTTTTTTACGTGTATGTATTTTTGTAAGTCTATCGACATATTTATAGTGTTTTAGAGAATTTATATCTGGCTTTTGCCATGGCCAGTTTGTTTTAAAAAGGGCGCTGATGACCTCTGCAGTTGAGTGCCCTTATAGCCATAAAAAAAGAAGACTTCTGCGTATTAATCTAGCCCACGCTAATTAATGATAACTTATCCCGAGCCAAGATGTACTCATAATTGACTGCCAAGCCTAAAATACTTTAACATTTAAGGAATGTACAAAATATTCATATTTGATTTTATTCTAAGTATTAATTTTTCTACAATTTCTGTATCACACGTTATCATTGTTACAGAAAGGCAATGAAAATCTAGTGTGGAGCTACTATGTATATGGGAGTGAGACGACCTTTGAATAAGCTCGATTTGACGCGGGCGGATGGGTGCTGTGCGCAAACTCTACACCCTGGTTTTCGCATTTGCAGTAATTGGAGGAAACTCCACGAACCTGAGCAGAATACACGCCCTAGTTTGGTGGTGCAATTGGAATCCTTCCAAACGTCCGCCAACCCGCCCGCCGTTGAATTGTCTAACGCAAAGGAATCAGACCTCCTCGGTGCAATTACCAGCCTTTCTTCCACATCTGACTCCCTCCGAGGTATATACCAAAGGAAAAAACGGAGGAACGCAGAGTAGCGGGAAAGCAGATGCTTCAAAAAATACTACAGAGGTTTCCCTTTCATGCAAGAAGCTCCGAGAACGATGGTGCCAGTTTAGGACCAACAGAAACTCTAATAAATCCAAGTGTACGTAATCCCATGCTCCTTCGTTCTTCCCTCTCTTTTATTTCAACATTATCTTTCATATGACATCTTTTTCTGTCTTCAACTTTTTTCTCATTCGCTATTCCTCGTAACGTACGTCTTTGGAAACATTTGCTTATAAATGAATAGCAAGCCAGTTTATTGACCTCTTATTTCTTCCTTTTTCCATTTATTTTCATTAGAATATTGTTAAATTAACATTTGGCAATATCTATTCAATTCAAGGCAACGATAAGGAATATGTTGAATTGCGTAATTCCATAAAAACGTAGTCAAGGGGAGAAGTATCCATATACCATTATTTGTATAGAACTTTATTAGAACTGAAGATCACAGCCACATATATTATTTAATAAACTAACAATATGGATGGAAATTAATGTTCTACCACATTAGCCATGCCTGGAGCAAGGTTTGGATAGAGACAGACTCAAAAATTCAATACCATAACTGGGATTTGAACCACGGATTCTATCGATTGCTCTTAACTATTGAACTTCCGTGTAACATGGTTATATGACATTAAATTTTCAAACTAACTTGTATTGTTTCTAGGAAACCACAAGGAATTCTCATTTACAGTGACGTGACCTACTTATGCCTAGGTTAAGTGCAGTCCTAGACCCGTAGGACCAAGGATCCGGGCATCCTTCTACCCGGTAGCGATGGACACTGCGGGGATCTTTCCATAGGGCAATACCTGATTTCTTAAAAAGCCGCCCACTTCCGCTGAGCACGTCAAGACGGGATGGAAGTGAATTCGCCACTTACGCGCGTCAACCCCGCAGGGAAGACTACCAAAAACCTCGGTAAGGCCGCCTGGTGATCTAGCACACCTTCTACTAGCTCTGCATCGCATCGCAGGTACTGGCAGGCTGTGTTAGCCCGAAGATTGTTGCTGTGTGCCCACCCAGGATAGGGTTTAACCACAGAAAGGATTTTCTTTTCGGGATGATCTAGGATGGCTGTTTTTGTTTGAGGATGGTAGGCTGATTTCGAGGTAGTTTAGTACATCTCTAAGAAGGATAGAATGCTTTCCTTTAGCACCCTGGCGTTGAAGGATTTAGTTTGGATTGAATTGATTTTTGTTAATTTTTGAGACCAACAACTCTTGGTAGATTATGGGAGCTCAGCTTTGCTGCTGCTGGAATTGCTCCGTGGTTACCTCGGACGCCCGCAAGCCATGCGGGGGACCCGGAATAGTCGGCGACGACGTCTGGTTGCATCGTAATCACCAAGAGACCAAACCAGGGCACTTCTGTGCAAAGGTAACTGTTCGTTTAATTTTGTAGCCCGGCGTCTAATTTCATCCTCCACGTATGGAAGACCCGAGGCTTCATGGAGGACTAGCTCTGCAGGCTAGTGCCCGGGATTTATGAGGCAATCCTCTATCCCCTCCGGCCGGCCGTAGCCTGGCCGGAGGTACCCGATTCGCTCTGGGTGTCGGGAACACACTACCCCCTCGAGTCCAACCCAATCCGAACAACTCCCATTCAGGGAGGGGCTCGAATGTTCGGCCTCTGGTTCCTCTAGTAACGTCACAGGTACCACGAGTACTAAGGGTACGCAGCGCCTGCACCTCGGCAAAGTACTTAAGTCCCAGGCTTCTTAGCCAAGCCTGATGGAAATTAATGGTTCTTCCACATTAGTTGACCGAGCGGGCTGCCTCGTATGTGCCTCGCATTTGGGAGTTCGGGGTTCGATTCCCTTGTACGGCCTACCTGCCCCATAGCTTTCCTGGGCCCGTCTTAATAGCGTGGTGGTAGCGTGGTTGCCCCAGTTCAAGAGGTCCCGAGTTCGAATCTCGGTCAGGGTGAGTTGCCTGGATAAGGGTTTTTTCGGGGTTTTCCCTTATCCTGAAAGACGAATGTCGGGTAACTATAAGCTCTATGGACCCCGGGCTCATATGAGCATCATTTCATCCATTCCATTCATCGTCCGATATAACTTAACGTTGGAGGACGTAAATTACAAAAAAAAAAAAAAAATAGCTTTCTTGGAGGGGTTTGTCGGGTCTCCAGGGGATTGATGGGGGAAAATAGTTACATCCCCCGAATTTCCCGTCCCTCCATTATCATTTCAGTTCATGTCTCCTCTGGTTGTCCCTTTCAGAGTGGCGGTGTCGGCGAGAGTTTCGGCGTTGCATGGCGGGATGATATGCTGCTAGTAAGCACTTCCTCCTTCGATAGGACGAGCTACGGGTGGGCCTGGTGGACCATTTCAGGACCACAGTGGATGCTGGCTATACTGTCCTGCCGGGCAATTTCCAACTAGTGAGTTGTAGAGACCCTGTCCTCTGCGCTATCGTGATTCCTTGGCATGGCCGCGCTGTCTCCTCTCACCTCATTCTTCCTCCCGGGGTGCTCCACTTGTAGCGTAGGTACAATAGACCATAATTAGAACTCCATGTTGATCCCGTCCGTAGCCCTCCACACTAGCCATTTGTAGAGTAAGTTTTGGATGGAATCAAAGTCAATGCCAGGACATTGTAAGTAAGAATTACTAGTGCATTACCAAAAAATAGAAAGAATTTGTCATGCTGGCATGTTAGCCATGGTAGTTGAATGATTAAAAGCAACCAGACGTAGACCGAGAGATCCGTGGCTCAAATCCCGGCTGTGGTATTGAATTTTCTGTCTGACTCTACCTATCCTAACAACATGGAGTTTCCTGCTGAATCAGTTTGTTCAAAAGGATTAACTAAATTAGTCACAATTGAATTATTACTTATTTTGTTGAGGCATACTTATGTAATACTCCACACTATGTTACCATTATATTGTTTATTTAATAATGTAACCTCCTAGATCAAAAGTTTATCGCTTTCATTTAAGTCAATATGCAAATGTAATCAATTTTTGTTGCATTGTATGAGTACGTATTCATTTCATTGCCTGTATAGTTGTATAAATTATGTGTTTTAACCAGATAAACATTTTTCTATAGTAAGATTTTGTATATCTCTTACCGTTTACCAGTTATACAAAGGTTATCCAGAATGAAAAGGACTGCAGAGGCTTATACATTTAATTTGTTATTAAAATACTTTAAACGTATTTATTCCTATCAAAATAATGAGGACTCTATTGGAAAAATTCAAAGTTTACAATGTGAAACGTGGTTTGATTTAGGAGGACGTTCTTGAACATGTTTTCTTGTATCCTTAAAGAACTCTCAACATAGAGCTTTAGAAAAAAACAATTGAGCAGCTATCAGAAACAAAGTTCGATTCGGAAAACATCGGAAGCATTCGATGACGCTGCGTTCACAATATACGCTTTGATATCACTCTGGTTTCATTTCAAAGTTATGTGATAGATAGCGAGATGCTTTGTGGCTTGGTCGTATACATGGCCCAGCATGAGTTTGAATCCTTGAAGTACATGTTTCTTTCTATTATTATAACTTTAATAACAATGACATTTATTTTTCTTGCAGAAGATATATAACACTATTTCAAACACATTCACGTATAAAAACGGAAATAACATATTCTTGTTTTAAAAATAAATGCATCGTTATTAGAAAATTGACTTATATTGGTTGTGTAAACACTCGGGCTCATTCATTTGTTATGAATAGTGCTGGCATATAATGCGAAGTATCCTCTCGTGAAAATGTCATTAGGCATCTGTTCTCATTCTTGCCCAGTAGAATGACGGCAGTAATAGAAACAGAAGGTTTACACACACGATACAAACCTAATTTGCATTTTATTTGATTTTACGTATAGGAATAAAATATTTATTTCAGTTAAATTTATAAATGACATCAAATAAAGCAAACCGTAGCAATTGGAAGTTATATTCCAATGTGCGTAATACAATTTCGTATTTCTACAATGATATCCGGGATTCGAACCTTTGTAGGTCTAGCTCTCACATACATCCTCATAATTTTGATGGTCCTTCTCAAATTAGTCTCCCCGGAATGCGATGCACTTGACTCAGCGTGTCTGCCAGTCTTCAAAGACATGCTGGAAACCATTTTTGAGATATCCTTCAAAATCGCCTCCGCAGCCTTCACCACTACTTCTGATGATGGATAATGCCTCCCACGAAGGCGTTTCTTCAAGTTAGGGAATAGAAAAAAAGTCACATGGGGCTAAATCCGGACTATAGGGAGGGTGAGGGATGTACTTCACGTTGATTTTTGCAAGTTATTCAGCAACAACATTGGCAATATGCGGCCGCGTATTATCGTGGTGCAGCATCCAGGCTGCTTCATGGAAATATGGTCTTTTGCGCCTCATATAGACTTGCAATGTTTTCAGGACATCCCTGTAGTACTGTAAGGTTACTGATGTGTGTGCAGGTACAACTTGCTGATAAACCTTTCCATGAATATCAAAGAATGAGATGGCCATAACTTTCCCAGCGAAGCAACCACTTATGCTTTTTGGGGGGTTGGTGATGAAGCAGATATTCACACTGAGCTTTGCTGCTTGCTCTCAGGATCAAAATGATGTAGCCAAGTTTCATCAGCAGTGATTACGTTTGAAAGAAACTCCGGATCTTCCTCTAACATCAACTTTAACTGCATGTTACCTCCATTGCAGTGGTAGGCGATACTGAACATGTCTGAACTTGCCTGGTTCTCACAGGCGGGAACCAAGAGTACCAACAATGCAACTACTATGGCGTGTTTATTTCACATTAAGCTAACAGAATATAATAAGATTGAATAATAGCGCAAAAGATTACGACTGTAACAAAATTATGATCATTCTTTATCGAACAGCCCTCGTGTGTACGCTTCCAGAGTCGAATTTGTTTTGAAGTTTTTTTTTCTTAACATAGGCGCGCGCATACAGAACTTTTTAGCCGTCTAAAATTAATATTTTAAGTAATACAAAAGCATATTTTCAGTGATAATTTGGTATTAATTTTTGGGTGGAATACAATACTTACATGTGTACATGGTAGAGGAAATAAAAATAATTGTATGCTTGTATCAACTTGGTCATCATTAAGAACCAGTTGATTCAATGGTAAAAGCGATTGATATAAATGATAAGTGACAAGATCACATGGTCAGGGAAAGTTGAGGCAATACCTAGAGAGTTTTCCAGCAGAAATAGCCGAATGTGGCCGTGTAGCCAGAGGGTCAAGGAGGGACATTGCTCCGTTAACAGATGTAGAGGACAGAGCCTGCTCTACCTGTGTTAGGTGCGTTCGCTCCACACATCTTACTGGGCACAAAACACATTATCACGTAAATACTTCTCAACTTGAGAAGTACTTATGTCAAAGTGGTCATTTGTACTCTTGCCAAACTAGATATGAATGCTATGAACGTATCTATGAACTTACCTACATTTTATTGTTCAGTTTCATTGAACCTACGTCGATTTTCGATAAATACATCATTGCAGTTCACTGAGACATTGTTATAGATTACTATACTTCAGTTGCCTTCAACAAAAATGCACCAGTTTAAACAGGAAAAACAAAGCAGTATATTTCCACAATCAGAGGCGGCTGGTGGGTTAAATTATTGGTGGTGCACAAATGAAAAATAAAATACAGAGTAGTAATGACTCACCTATTTATACAGATTCTCTGCTCTACTCTCCTTAGACCTGGCGAATCTATCGATAACTTTTGCGTTGAACTCGCTGATCTTCAACAAAATCTCTCTCAATTGAAAGCATTGCTAATGCTGTCAATCGGTCCTGTGACATTGTGTTCCTAAGGAAAGTTTTTATTCTTTTTAAAGTTGAGAAACAGCGTTCTGCTTCAGCGGTAGACATTGGCATAGTTAACAGTACTCGGAGGAGTTTGACATATTCGCTGAATGTAGCACATAAATTGTTTTCCTTAATGAAATCCATCAAGCACAAAGCGCCGGACATTCCACGAAATTCCTCTCGACTGTAAATTACAGTCAGTTCTCTACGAATGTTTGTTCCAATGATAAAGGGATAGAACCTTATTCTTTCTCTAAGGGAATCCTCTGGAAATGTCTTAGAAATCTTCTTGATGAAACAAAGTCGAGGCTACCAGATGCCCCATGAAGCTAAATCTGTCCTTTGCTTCTCTAAGAATGTCACATACTTCAAGAGCTTCTCTTCTTTTCACATCATGATCTTCTATTCTTCTCCTCTTAATTGCAGTTTCTTCGTGTTCCTCGATGTCCACGCTATTTCTTACCTTTTGCACTTCTCTTTCAAATACGTTTAGCTGGGCGATGGCAAATGTTGCATTGCAGTCGCGTTTCTGCAGCTGATTGTACAAAATGTCCACATGTGGCATGATCTTGTAGAAGAAAGACAGCCAGAATACAAAATTATAATCTTTCAAAGTGGCCATAAACCCAGAAGCCTGAACAAGTGTGGCGTTGTTATTTAACAGAGCTCTCTTCTGAATAACCTCCATGCATTTAATTACATTCTCCCTGTGTTTGAAAAGCAGAGCACACAGAAGCTAAGCCTGAAGGTCACGCTATAGCCGTTGCTAAGAGTAGAAGGAGCTAGGTTTACAAACCTCCATTTAAGCAATGTATAAGAAGCCCCTCCCATCTCTTCACCTTCCCGCAAACCCCTCAGAGAGCCTACATTAGGCGAAATCTTAGGTTAACTCTTCGCTGCAAACCTGCGGCTCCTACAGCTAACCTCTGTTTATTCGACTTCTGCGGTCATGGGCAGCTACAGACAATAAGCGTAATTGAAACATGTTTGTGTATACAGCAATGCAAACAAGTACAGCTTTAATGTGCAAAATGCACCTGTTGTACATTCAGAATCAGTGGGTGTAGCGCAAACCTGCAACCTTATGGAGGAACGGCCCCCGTTCACAATTCGTTCCCTAAATGCGTTACAAATACAGTAGAACCTCGTTTACCCAGATCAACCAGGGCAGATTATCCGGAGAATGATAGTAAAACGATAAAATAACCATGTACTTTACCGAAATATTTTTAAAGGTTTTTTTTTTTTTTTTTTTTTTTTTTTTTTTTTTTTTTTTTTGAAATTACTGTCGTCACACTTTCACCTAAAACACATACTCTATTTGTGCTGTAATGGCCTATGTGTTTACATTGTACAAAATATAGCTACAAACCAGTTGGTAATAAAAAACGCAGTAAGGCTTCTGCTGTCTCAGTTTAGTGTGTAGCTTACGAGCAGCGTGATCTCACATCCGCTTTAACATTAGAAGTTTATTTGACAATGTATCGGTTTCACTCTTGAAATGAAGCATTAATTTCTGTATATCTGTTACAGCTTGTGCATGGATCATGACTACAGCTAGTTCATCAACACTGTCTGAATATGAATGATCTTCATTTTCAGCAACACAAGGCAATAATGCCTTCCTCTGTAATTGGTTCATAACCTGCGTCATTGTCAATCTCTTCATCAATATCGGAACAGCAATCTATATTTTTAAAAATATATATAAAATTTTGTTCCACACTTATTTTTCTTATTTTTCAATTGTTTTCTTGCAAATCACACATACATCAGACTGTAACTTTTACCATGACTTTATCAAAATTTGACTTCCAACCTGGTCCCAAGCAGGTGAGGTGAGTGCAGTGAATTTGAGTAATGTACCTACTAAAAATAGCAATTTATCGTCTGTAAAACAAGTCTTCCTTACTATGCTAAACATCTTCTTTAACTGGTCCAGGTTAACGAGGTTCTACTCCATGTAAAAATAACTCATTTGCATGCAGTGAAGGAGGTTAAGAATAACCAAGTGATTTTTAATTTACTTTACATCAATTTCACTTTAATATTATTTTACTTATTCCTTAAACAGTCAGTATAAATTGAAACTCGATAATTTTAAGATAAATAGTTATCATTTTTCTCTTCTTATATTACTAACAATTTCTGGTATATTACATTCATTTTAATTTCTCTATATTCACTTCTACAAAGCAATCTTAAACAGATATTTTTCAATCTATTTCAGCGTTTCATTATACATTTTGTTGTAGCTACAGGAAACAAGTGATATCAGATGTTTCAAAAGCGGGCGTCTTTATGCTTGAACTTTATCTTTGCGTGACCACGAGAAACAAAACAATGATCACTAGCAATTCAAAAATGTATAAATGTATATATGTTTGTTTATAAGTGGTACTTTAATTTTAATATTTACAAGTTACATCAGTGTTAGTTCTTTCCACACAAACTCATTCTGCATCACTGCAAAGAAAACAATTGAATCCTCTTTTCTTTCTTTCTTTCTTTCTTTCTTTCTTTCTTTCTTTCTTTCTTTCTTTCTTTCTTTCTTTCTTTCTTTCTTTCTTTCTTTCTTTCTTTCTTTCTTTCTTTCTTTCTTTCTTTCTTTCTTTCTTTCTTTCTTTCTTTCTTTCTTTCTTTCTTTCTTTCTTTCTTTCTTTCTTTCTTTCTTTCTTTCTTTCTTTCTTTCTTTCTTTCTTTCTTTCTTTCTTTCTTTCTTTCTTTCTTTCTTTCTTTCTTTCTTTCTTTCTTTCTTTCTTTCTTTCTTTCTTTCTTTCTTTCTTTCTTTCTTTCTTTCTTTCTTTCTTTCTTTCTTTCTTTCTTTCTTTCTTTCTTTCTTTCTTTCTTTCTTTCTTTCTTTCTTTCTTTCTTTCTTTCTTTCTTTCTTTCTTTCTTTCTTTCTTTCTTTCTTTCTTTCTTTCTTTCTTTCTTTCTTTCTTTCTTTCTTTCTTTCTTCCTTTCTTCCTTTCTTCCTTTCTTCTTTTCTTCCTTTCTTCCTTTCTTCCTTTCTTCCTTTCTTCCTTTCTTCCTTTCTTCCTCCCTTCCTCCCTCCCTCCTTCCCTCCTTCCCTCCTTCCCTCCTTCCCTCCTTCCCTCCTTCCCTCCTTCCCTCCTTCCCTCCTTTCTTTCTTTCTTTCTTTCTTTCTTTTTTGTTGTAATTTACGTCCTCCAACGTTAAGGCATATCGGACGATGAATGAAAAATGGGTGAATGATGCTCAAATGAGTCCAGGGTCCATGGTGCTTAGAGTTACCTGACATTCCTCTGGCAGGATAAGGGATAACTCCGGAAAAAACATTATCCAGGTAACTCACCCTTACCGAGATTCGAACTCGGGAGCTCTTGAACGTGAGGCAGTAGATGGTGGCAGTCCATTAATGTGGACTTAATGTGGACCGTGTTTCAGAAAGTTTGTAAATACCATAAATGAAATCATTTATTCGCTTCATCACATATACGACTTGAAGTTTGGGTGATAATCGTGTCACTGCGGATTAATCAGCCATAAGAAATCTTTGGCCTGAAAACCATCATCTTGCCCTTATGTATGATACCCATGCTTCATTCTATCGCTGCATTTTGTTTACTTGTCTGAATAAGGGCATTGAATTCGATCGTTGTTTTCCTTGAAGCATCCCCAATTCGTCACCGATTTGGTCACAGGGTACTTGGCAGCTGTATTGGCTTTTAAGTTTGGGAGTATATGGGCTTCAAACATTTTGGAGAAATAGTCGAAGACTGCCAAAACGTTTTTGCTTCCAGAATAACTCGGGAGAAGCCCTGCTATGTCAATGCCGACCCTCTCAAATAGACCTTTCACATTATACAAACACTTAGGTGCTTTCCTTCTTCCTCCTGCAGTATCTCCTGCACTATCTCTGTCATCATCCTTGCAGTTTATCCAGTCGAGTCTTTTCATAACTCCTGCTAGAGTATTGTTTGTTCCCTAGGTTTTATCATGCAACACTATCGAAATCTTTCTTAAGGTGTAACAATGTGCACTTTTGTATTTCCCTCCACCTCCTCAACAATGGGCTTTAACACATCATTGTCTAGTCAAAGGGAGTTCCATTAAGCCAACGACTTATTTTGGGCCTAAACGCTTCCCAAATGTGTCGGCGCCCTTTTTCCTTCCAACGAATTATCCTTGCCATATCTGGATGTTCACGTTGGTTTCTGAGAAGGCTTACAGGGCTGTCACGCGTCGTCAACTAGTCATTCTTCTACTTGATTCGTTTTTGTTTCTTGTCGACTACATCGACTGCAATTCATTGGGCAGGTCTTCACGAATGAGTCCTGTCCGATGTTTTATATAACAGTCGTGTTCCTGCAACCGTTTAATACATAGGGCAATCTTTCTCAAACAGTTACTATGAAAATAATAGATCATAAGACCATACCTCAGCCCATAAAACATAAAGGACCCTACGGCCTTTATCCTCCAGACCAACAACATTTAGCTATGAACCCTACAACTCTTAACCCTGCAGCTCCAGCTCATACCTGAGGACCTAGCCTCTAAATCCTACAGCTCTCAACCATCCAGACCAACAGATTTCACATGTGAAAGCTCTTAACCCTAGAGCCTCAGATCATACCACAAAAGCTAACCATTAAATCCTACAGCTATTAACCTCCCATACCTGCAGCCCTACCTGTTAAAAGCCTGCAACTCTTAACCCCAGAGCCCCAGATCATACCTCAAGACATAACCTCTAAATCCCACAGCTTTCAAGCTCCAGACTTTACCTAAGAAACCCTGCAATTCTTAACCCTAGAGTCCCAGAACATACCTCAAGACCTAACGTCTAAATCCTACAGTTGTTGACCTCACAATCCAACAGCCTCAACTGTGAAAACCCTGTAACTGTTAGGCAGATCATACCACAAGACCTAACCTCTAAGTCCTATAGCTATTAACCTCCCAGACCAACAGCCTCAACTGTGAAAACCCTGCAACTCTTAGGCAGATCATACCTCAAGACCTAACCTCTAAGTCCTATAGCTATTAACATCCCAGACCAACAGCCTCAACTGTGACAACCCTGCAACTGTTAGGCAGATCATACCTCAAGACCTAACCTCTAAGTCCTATAGCTATTAACCTTCCAGACCAACAGCCTCAACTGTGACAACCCTGCAACCGTTAGGCAGATCATACCTCAAAGGCCTAACCTCTAAGTCCTATAGCTATTAACCTTCCAGACCAACAGTCTTTACCTAAGAAACCCTGCAACTCTTAACTCTAGAGCCTCAGATCATAGCTCAAGACAAGCCCTCATCATACCTCAAGACACAGCATTATAAATTACAGCAAATTAAGAGGATTGACTACCTTCCTAATAACTGTCTACATCGGTAAATATACAGATTGCGCATGGCCGCCATCTTGCTCTTTTGGGTCTGCGCTGGAACACTCTCCCGTTTTCATCACAATTGGTAGTTCTAGTAGTCTCACTCTACACGTAATCTTTCCTTCTCAGTAATTGTATGTTATTTTTAATGCCCATTGGATTTCATATATTTTCAATCGCAAGGAAATATGGCAGAAACAATAGTTTTTAACTTGCACCAAAGCGCTCAGTTGCTGTTTAGCATATTTGGATTTTTCAACTGGTTGTATGGAAATTTGTCATTCTTTCTGATAGCCACAGTGCATCTTGTGGCAATGAAATGTTGCGGGAGCGATCATTATGACATTCCCTCAAGTAAAACTCGCCAAAGGGTTTGGCTGTATTTGCAAAACCAGGAAGAAGTGACATGTCTTTAAGAACAGGCTATTCCTTCACTGCACGTGTCTTCTGATCTACTGTCACAGCATATTTTGAAACGACATGTTCTAAATACTGTGCCTCCTCTCGGAACAGCTTGCATTTCTTTGGATTCAGCTTTAGGTTTGCACCTAAGTTTCTGTGGCTTTGGCACCTCAAACGGAAAAATCTCAAGGTGTCATTCGTTATCCACTTGACACTCCGTATTATTCACCTGAAAAGAACAAACAGTGTAGAACTATACAAAGAGTAAACAGACTGTTTTGTAGAGTATATAATTCTCTATCGAATAATATAAAACTCATGGCCAAAATATGTTTGTATGCGAAAGTTTTACCTAAAAAAACTTATGGAACAAGCCATAGCAAAGGAATTGTGCGAATATATAGGTATGTCAAAACAGCCCGGGCCTTAAAGTACTTACAGCATACTAAGTCGCCATTGAGGTAGTTGTCTCATGTGTTTATGAGAACTCCTAGTGGTTTACTATAAAGTCCGGGTCTTAAAGTACTTACAGCATAGTAAGTCGTCATTAAGGTAGTTGTCTCGTGTGTTTATGAGAACTCCTAGTGGTTTACTATAAAGCCCGGGTCTTAAAGTACTTACAGCATAGTAAGTCGTCATTAAGGTAGTTGTCTCATGTGTTTATGAGAACTCCTAGTGGTTTACTATAAAGCCCGGGTCTTAAAGTACTTACAGCATAGTAAGTCGTCATTAAGGTAGCTGTCTCATGTGTTTATGAGAACTCCTAGTGGTTTACTATAAAACCCGGGCCTTAAAGTACTTACAGCATAGTAAGTCGTCATTAAGGTAGTTGTCTCATGTGTTTATGAGAACTCCTAGTGGTTTACTATAAAGCCCGGGCCTTAAAGTACTTACAGCATAGTAAGTCGTCATTAAGGTAGTTGTCTCATGTGTTTATGAGAACTCCTAGTGGTTTACTATAAAGCCCGGGCCTTTAAGTACTTACAGCATAGTAAGTCGTCATTAAGGTAGTTGTCTCATGTGTTTATGAGAACTCCTAGTGGTTTACTATAAAGTCAGGTCCTTAAAGTACTTACAGCATAGTAAGTCGTCATTAAGGTAGTTGTCTCATGTGTTTATGATAACTCCCAGTGGTTAACTATAAAGCCCGGACCTTAAAGTACTTACAGCATAGCAAGTCGCCATTAAGGTAGTTGTCTTATGTGTTTATGAGAACTCCTAGTGGTTTACTATAAAGCCCGGACCTTAAAGTACTTACAACATAGTAAGTCGTCATTAAGGTAGTTGTCTTATGTGTTTATGAGAACTCCTAGTGGTTTACTATAAAGCCCGGACCTTAAAGTACTTACAACATAGTAAGTCGTCATTAAGGTAGATGTCTTATGTGTTTATGAGAACTCCTAGTGGTTTACTATAAAGCCCGGGTCTTAAAGTACTTACAGCATAGTAAGTCGTCATTAAGGTAGTTGTCTCATGTGTTTATGAGAACTCCTAGTGGTTTACTATAAAGCCCGGACCTTAAAGTACTTACAGCATAGTAAGTCGTCATTAACGTAGTTGTCTCATGTGTTTATGAGAACTCCTAGTGGTTTACTATAAAGCCCGGGCCCTAAAGTAGTTACAGCATAGTAAGTCGTCATTAAGGTAGGTGTCTCATTTGTATATAAGAACTCCTAGCGGTTTACTATAAAGCTCGGACCTTAAAGTACTTACAGCATAGTAAGTCGTCATTAAGGTCGTTGTCTCATTTGTATATAAGAACTCCTAGTGGTTTACTATAAAGCCCGGGCCTTAAAGTACTTACAGCATAGTAAGTCGTCATTAAGGCAGTTGTCTCATGTGTTTATGAGAACTCCTAGTGGTTTACTATAAAGCTCGGGCCTTAAAGTACTTACAGCATAGTAAGTCGTCATTAAGGTAGTTGTCTCATGTGTTTATGAGAAATCCTAGTGGTTTACTATAAAGCCCGGGCCTTAAAGTACTTACAGCATAGTAAGTCGTCATTAAGGTAGTTGTCTCATGTGTTTATGAGAACTCCTAGTGGTTTACTATAAAGCCCGGGCCTTAAAGTACTTACAGCATAGTAAGTCGTCATTAAGGTAGTTGTCTCATGTGTTTATGAGAACTCCTAGTGGTTTACTATAAAGCCCGGGTCTTAAAGTACTTACAGCATAGTAAGTCGTCATTAAGGTAGTTGTCTCATGTGTTTATGAGAACTCCTGGTGGTTTACCGGGAAAAGCACGAGCCAGTTGAAGAATGTAATGTCATATCGGCACGTTGGCCATAGTAGCTCAATGGTTTAGAGCGGCTGGACAGAAACCAGAAGATCCGTGGTTCAAATCCCGGCTGTGGCATTGAATTTTTCAGTCTGGCTCTACCCTTTCATAGTGCGTCCTACACACGGCTAGTGTTAAACAATTAATTTCCTTTGATTGTACCTAATAGCGGTCCGAACTATAAAACCAGACCTTAAAGTACTTACAGCATAGTAAGTAGTCATTATGGTAGTTGTCTCATGGGTTTATGAGAACTCCTAAGTGGTTTACCGGGAAAAACACCGGAGACCGGAAGATCCGTGGTTCAAATCCCAGCTATGACATTGAATTTTTCAGTCTTGCTCTACGCTTTCAAAACAGCTTTCATTCATTATTTGGAATAGTCTGAATTGTACGATATTACATGTGATAAAAAGGACTCAGTATAAAAAGCCTCTAAATCATATGACTGTAATTTTATAAAGAAAGTGGATGTAAATGAAACTGGTATATTTTTGTCACTAGAATTTAAACACGCTAAAGGATGAGCCAGCATTGCAGTACTTTTGTATACAACCAAGAGTAAGAAAATTCATTAATCTCTAAACGTCCAACCAATTCAGGTGGAATTACGAGGGCTGTTCAATAAAGAATGATTATAATTTTTTACGGTCATAATTTTTCGCACTAAAATTCAATCTTATTATATTCTGTTAGCTTAATGTGAGACACGCCGTAGTAGTTTCATTGTTGGTACTCCTGGTTCCCGCCTGTGAGAACCAGGCAAGTTCAGACATGTTCAGTATCGCCTACCGCTGCAATGGAGGTAACACGCGAGGAACAA
Source organism: Mantis religiosa (assembly GCA_030765055.1). NCBI lineage: Eukaryota > Metazoa > Arthropoda > Insecta > Mantodea > Mantidae > Mantis > Mantis religiosa. The sequence goes on from CM060958.1 coordinate 23,083,191, forward strand.
TATGCGGCTTTGAAATTCTGCTTTCGTCTCAACAAATCTTCAGTTGAGTCCTATACACTGTTACAGGAGGCATATGGAGAGTCTGTTCTTCCCTTCAGCACTGCTTGAAGGTGCTTTAAAATGTTTAAAGAGGGGGAGACAATCAATTTCAAAGGAAGGTGAAACCGGTGCTCCAGTTACTGCTCTTACGAAAGAAAACATCAATACTGCTGCTGCCATTGTGAGAGAGGATCGACGAATTACTTTAAGATCACTTTCTGGAATACTGAACATTTCATTGGGAGCCACATTTTCGTGAAGTACGTTGGATACTGCACCACGATAATGCGCGACCGCATATTGCCAATGTTGTTGCTGAATATCTTGCAAAAATCAACGGAAGTGCAGCCCTCACCCTCCCTATAGTCCGGATTTAGCCACATGTGAGCTTTTTCTATTCCCTAACTTGAAGAAATGCCTTCATGGGAGGCATTGTCCATCATCAGAAGCACTGGTGAAGGCTGCGGAGGCGATTTTGAAGGATCTCAACATGTCTTTGAAGACTGGCAGAAACGTTGGGACAAGTACATCGTATTCATGGGAGACTATTTTGAGAAGGACCATCAAAGTTATGAGGATTAGCAAAGGTACGTTGTCAAAAACAAATTGTGATCAGTCTTTATTGAACAGCCCTACTATGTTTCAATTGTCCACAGCTTTGTTGCGCTAGTATCCTCACAAAGACAGGAAATAGTCCCTAAAATAAGAAGCTATGAACTTGGAGGACTTAGCAAAGATACACCACATTGGAAAAGAGCACTGTCTAAATAATAATTATTATAATTAATTGATAGAAATATCCGAGGTAAAGCATTACCGTTATTTATGGATTCGCCTGTCAATTTAATTTATAATGTCATTCCGATGTTGACTTACTCATGCATTTTCCTCGATCAATCTTGTTTTTCTTAGCGAACGCAGATGCCACTTTATGGCTTTCCCTTTTATTAATGGAAGGCGATTTGTTTCTTGTCGACAGGTCATTTTGGTTCGGCTGGAATTGATCAGAGTTTGGGTTTGCAGGCAAGAAAAGGGAAGTTTAATCTGGAAAAGCGGCTTTGTGTTTGTTTGTGCGGCAAGTTTTGTTTGCAGGCAATTAAATGGGAGGTACATTAGTCAGGTTGCAGAGATGGGCCACTGAAATTAATACCTTTTTATGTTACATAATTATACAGGATGTCTACAAAAGTGTTTCCAAATGATATAAAGAGGATATAAACCTATGTTTTCAAGCTTGTTCAGCTACATTCACATGTTTTTCATTTACTTTCTTTATGCTAATGCATAATAAATGGAAATAAATGAATGCAGAACGGTTTAATTATGTATTTCCTTGTGGCTACAAGAAGATTGACATGATAGTGAAGTCTTTACAAAAGCAGGTCGCGACTTTGACACCACTTCAAAAAGAAATCGCAAGTTTTCTGTATACACATGTCTTTCTTTATTTACTGCTTTATATACAGGTGTATATAAACGAGTATCGGGTGTTAACATTCAACTTACAGTTATGAGTGACATATCAACTGAAAAAGCAACTCAAACAGTTCTACCAAGAACCTTATAAATGTTCACTGTGATTACCATTTGTCACACAGCACACATCAAGTCTACAGCCGAGTTCTTCCCAAACGTTGATAAGTGTGTATTCAGTAATTAAAGTAACAGCTGCTTCAATCCGATTTCTTAATTCAGGAAGGTCAGCTCATTAGTGGAAAGCTTTCATCCCCACGTAATATTACCGCAGGTGTCCCACAGGGTTCTATCTTGGCCCCGACTCGATTTAATATATACATTTCTGATATTCCTGACTTAGCTCCGACTTCTTTAGCTCTTTACGCTGATGACACAGTACTATATCATTCTCATGTTAATCTCCAGCACGCACAACAAGTAGTACAGCTCTCTTTAGATCGCCTAACTCATTGGTTCAGCACCTGGCGGATCTCATTGAACCCTCAGAAAACCGAAGCTAAAATCTTCACTCTTCGCCGATGTACTCCGCTTACTCCGTTGTGTCTCTACAGGAACAATGTCCTTTGGCTCCCCACTACAACTCCCGTTAAATACCTTGGAGTGCTTTTGGACTCTCGACTGACTTGGCGTGCTCATAGCGATCGTCTTATATCACTGGCCTCCGGGCGACTTTCAAAACTCTAACCTCTGTTGCATCGCCGTTCCAGCCTCAGCCTACAGTCTGCATTGTTACTCTACAAATCACTCGTTCGTCCGCTCATTACATATGCCTGCAAAGTGTGGGGGGCCGCACACACGTGTCATCTGCGTCGTCTTCAGGTTATACATCGCTACCAACGCTCCATGGTTCATCCCTAATCAGCAGCTCCATCACGAACTAGGACTGTTACCTCTTTACGACTACATTCGCAGGATCGCTCGTCGTTTCTTTTCCACGCTGCAAGAAGTTCCAGGAGCTGTGCATTATAACATCGGCGTCCGCACGCGCCAGCCCTCACGCTTGAAGAGGAGACTACCACAGCACCTGCTTCTAAGTGATACCTCTGATTCGAGTGATTCTAGTGCTTGATGTCTGTCTTACATCTTCAATATTGACATAATTTCTCAGAGAGTATTATTGGAGTTCTAACTTAATGTAGTTAGGGGGCGGCCTGTTAGCCTACCTCTGAGTGTTATTGTTCTTATTGTACTGTTACCTTCTTTTCACTCTGATCTGTAAAGCACTGTACTGCTGATCGATCAATAAAAAATTATAAAAAAAGGAAAGGTCAGCTGGTAGCGGAGGCACGTACACACGATCCTTCATGAAGCCCCAAAGGTAAAAATCGCATGGCGTTAGGTCAGGAGAACGTGGAGGCCATGCATAGCAAGCCCTGTTATAGGGGCCCTTGCGGCCTATCCAGCGTTCGGGTACAGTGACTTTCAAACAATCGCGTACTTTGTTATGCCAGTGAGGTGGTGCACCATCTTGCTGGAAAATGAAGTTCTGTGGCTCATTTTCTTCCAGCTGAGGCAAGAACCATTGCTGTAGTGTTCCAAGCCAGTTACAGTAGCTTCACCAAAAAAGAAAGGCCCATAAACTTTTCGCCGGGATACGACATAAAAAACATGCACTTTAGGGGAATCTCGTTGCATTTGTACCATCTCGTGAGGATTCACTGAGTCCCAGATGTGCACATTAAGAGTGTTAACATGTCCACTAAGGTGAAAGGTCGATTCATCACTGAAGACAATACGATACATAAAATCGTCATCGTCATGAAACAAGATGTCGTTTGCGAAGTTGGCACGTAATCCGTGGTCTGTCTGCTTCAGAGCCTGCAGTAACTAAACGGTGAGGATGTATTCGTAAGCGTTTTCTCACAACTTTTTCAAACAGTCAACACATTTTCTTTTTTTAATTTACGTCCCCCAACGTTAAGTCATATCGGACGATGAATGGAATGGATGAAATGATGCTCAAATGAGTCCGGGGTACATGGAGCTTAGACTTACCCCACATTCGTCTTTCAAGATAAGGGAAAACCCCGGAGAAAACCTTATCCAAGTAACTCACGCTGACCGAGATTCGAACTCGGGACCTCTTGAACGTGAGGCAGACATGCTACCACCACGCTACCAAGCACGACTAGCCTTCCGGATTGATTTCTTACGAGTGAACGACTCTCTCACTCGCTCAACAGTCTCTTCACTTACTCTTGGTCGTCCCATGCTCTTCCCTTTACAAAGGCAGCCTCTATCTTCAAACTGATGATACCATCTACGAATGTTTTTACCACTAGGAGGGTCAGAACCGAACTTGATGCTGAACGGACGTTGCACAGTAACTACAGATTCGGTCTTTACAAACTGCAAAACACAAAACGCTTTCTGTTTACTAGTCACCATCTTTGCTACTACCGCTGTCTAGCGGATGGCGGCAGAAACATTGCACGCACATACGCACTGGTGCCAACAAACAAAACTGTTTGAGTAGCTTTCTCATGTTTCGAGCACTTCATGAGACAGTTTCTACTAATTTTGGGTTGAGATAAACAAATATGACAATGAAAAATTTTATTAGCTCTAGTTTCTATGATATACACAAGGTGGAAGTATTACATATTAAGGGATTGAGAGAGACGGATACAATTTAATTACATACATGCTAACAACAATGAAAGTGCATTTGATTTTTTTAAACTGGTAATTACATGCTAAGAGTTCTAAATTTCTGGAAAAATACTTCTCAGATAGTCGTGTCTGAAGAGAATCATGTGGTGGCCTATTCACTTCGTCGTCTTTTAGCTTGCCTCTTGTGATGGAGTTCCGCAGAATCCCTATACAAAGACCAACAGTAATCCGCAAGCATTACTTCTTTCCAATGGCCCTGATATCTTTGTTCCATAACAGAAATGTCCTGATGGAATCTCTCCCCATGTTCATCACTAACAGCTCCAAAAATAGGAGGGAGAAAAGTCTAGGTGAGCGTGGAGAAAATGGATCTTAAGGGACATGCTGCATCCAAGGTTACGGTATTTTTGCAGCAGCGCTGTCGCCAAATGTTTGTAGTTGTCATCTCTTTTGTTGCCTAAAAATCCAGGACTAACACCCTTGAAGGCTTCCCAAGCTTCCTTTTCTTTCCCCTCCGAAATTTGGTCAAATGCAGGATCCTTTACAAGTTTTCTTATTTGTGGTCTGACAAAAATTCTATCCTTAACTTTTGCATCACTTAATTTCCAAATCTTCTCTCTGATGTTATTTGACAATTGTGCAAACTCCTAAAAAACTTTCCCCCAAATTTAAAATCTTCACTCTAATAAATGAAATGTCAATTTATCTTCAAAACAATAGCTAATCTATCATTTTTATGGCAATGTTTGAATTCAGCAGATACATGCAAATTCACTACTTTTTAAGCCTGAAACATTCTTCACTGTTGCCCAGTGTTATCAAAGAAACTGGTGACAAGTTCTATGGTGTCATTAGATGTATGACACGTTGCTCCATCTTGCTGGAAATAACCTTCTCTCAATTCGATATCATCTCCGTAAAACTTCAAACAATATGGTGAGACGAGTGCAAACATGTATAGATGCTGGTGGAGGACACTTCCAACATTTTCTCTGAGATGTAAAAAGTGTAATTTAATTTCCCAATTGTGTAATATATTCTCCCAAAGTTGCACATGTGTTCTGTCATTTTTTCAAAAGTTATGACCTATTGAAATGGTTCAGGTTTATTTGGATCGCACTGTATTTTGTATTGAAACTAGAAGTAGAAATGACGGTTTCAACAAAAACAGCTATCGAAGCATTCCTAGTTTGTACAACAATCAACACAAAAAGTTATGTATGTGTATACAACAGATATTTTTCTTTGCTATTGCATCAGGAAAGAAGAAATTTCCTATGGAAGGGTCAAGCTCGTGGGTGAGTGTAACGCGGTTCGGCCATTCTAGTGCAGTAAATAATGTCGAGATTAAATCAAACCGGGTCTTTTCCCAAATTCGATTACGTTTCCTGTGGTCCAGAACACACGTTCGTAGACCTTGGCATGCGGGTGGGTTACCTCATATACCGTGTTTTGTTGTCCTCAATACAATTTCGTCAATTTACTACTATGTGGGTGTCCACCCCTTCCCCCCTTCCCCTTTCAGAAAGCACAATGAACACAAAGGAAATACGTCCCAAGGTCGCCAGGCCAATATAAACCTATTCTACTTGTGGTAATAAATACTCAACAAAGATAGCGCTCCTTTCCCATATAGAATTCCAATATCGAAATCCCTCCGGTTACTTCTATAGGGTGATTTCTAGACGCAATCGATTTTGGTAATTCTTACTGTACTGACAAAACACTGCACTTCTCAACGAATGTATGCTACAAAATGTTACACTCAATTCTTTTTGCAGCCCATTTCTATTCCTATGTCTACTTCTTGTGAGTCCGAGATAACATTTTTGAGAAATACAGGAATGATTCAGTAGGACTGAAGTCATAGTCAAAGTTTGAAGAGAGAAAGATCGGTAAGGAATCGCTTTGAAGTTCCAAATCTTTCACATAACCACGAGAAACAAACGAAGGGCGATTTAGCACTTTAAAAAGGAAACGAATTTTGCAGTAGCACTAGCCCAGTAGTTTAGCATGTTAACTTTCAAGTCGAAATACTCTGAGTTCGATTCTGGTCTGCAGCTTTACTCTGCATCCTACTTAGAGTTTTTATAAGAATGAGTGGTGTGTGTGTGCGTGTGCGTGTGTGTGCGCGCGGGCGCGGGCGCGTGTGATTTATTTGAAGATCTTACACATACCACTGTAAGCAAGTAAACATAATTTATTCTGAACAGTTCTAAAATAAAAACTCGCCATATGGCTTCAGGCGTTAAAGATAATACATAAATGCATAATAAAATACAAATAACAGAAAACATTTGGCAAATGGCTAATATCACAAAATATACATCTGACATATATTGCATTTTATGCAGTAAATTTCTGTGTTTAAGTTGTGTCTGTTACACAGAATTTTACAAATTTCATTCCGTATAGATGAGGACTTCTCAGGAAATTCAAGGTGTAGACTTCATTTGTCAGAAGAATATCATAAACACACGCCTAATAAAGAAAATAGTTCAAGGAGTTTTTTATAAACTCAAAATTTTAAAAACATATCTATTTCAAGCATGGTTCGCTATGATTTGCATTTTTATTGATTTGGATATTTTAATATTGCCATCGATGTATATACTGAATCGCCTTTCATATATTAAGTAAAATCTTAGTAGCTTTCTTAATTGTTTGAATTTACATATACATAATAAATTCACAACAGTTTTACAGTTCTTTTTATTAAGGTATATAACTTTCTACCTCAAAGATTAAGGCAGTTCCCTATTTTAAAGTTCAAAAGTGCTATACGCTATATGTTGGTGGACATTTATTTATTTGGTGGATAAAAAACTGAATATTTACATGAAGCACACTTTTCTTTTTAAATGACATACAAAGTATAGACAATGTATTTAAAATTACACAGTTTATTTGTAGAATCTTCTAAAACAATTTGCTCATTTTTTACACGAAACAATTGAATTATATTTTTACATCTTGCACCGCTCACACAATTACTTCCATATGGCCTAGTGATCTGTTTTGTCTTTTTGACAGTCCACAATAAGAACAACTATAGTTGCTGCTCTTCTCTTCTGTTTGGACATGTCATCGGTATTTGGTTGGCCTTTTCTAGATTTGCTAGGTCCAGCAAGAATCACCTCAGCTGCTCGGTCGAATTCTTCATTCACAGTAGCAATGAACACTTGGTATTTGGCAAAGCCCCATTCTGAGATCCATTCCTAAAACTTTCTCTTTCTCTGATCTGTTGGTATTTATACTATAGTCAATCTTTCGGATACTATATAAAATGTCTCTTCCACTTACATATCCAGCATTTCATTAATAACCACGCTTTTGAAGTACTGCAAAGCAGAAGACAGCTGAGTTGGTGTTTCCTTCGGAATTCCGATAAATGGTTGTATGTTGGGAGTAAATGTACCCTTCTTCCACTCCAGGCATGGTAAAGCATCAACTGGTGAACATAAAGATTCATCTAAATCAACATCTGCGGGCACATGATCAGAAGAGCCAGTTTGGTCTGTAGAACCACCATGAAGGTTTTTGACATTTCTTCGTCCTCTAATTTTGAGAATTGAGACAAATCACTGTCTAAACTACAGAAAATGTCACAGAGTTCGTCTTCAGATAACTAAAACAACTATAAAAACACAAATTAACATTTATATTTGAGTTTTGTGGGATGACTATACCTAACCTCAAATGCCCAATGTTTAACATTTGTAACGCGTAAAAAATTACTGCTGTCAAAAGGAGATTAGCCAAGTTTAAATCATATAAAGGTGTGTAAACCATTCTACTACCATTTTCTGCTAAATAAACTACCATTGTCATATTTTGGGAATGAGTTTTACAATGTAACTTGGTAATTTTTAATTTATGACGTTGCTATTCTGTAAACGTTTACTACAGTAAAGACTATGTATCTATGGGGGATATTTTTTTTTAATCTTTGTATCGCATCTTTGGAAGATCTTGAAGTTCGATATTGAACCAGTTTTTGTTTATGAGTTATGCTATTCAAGATACACGCACAGAAACCCTTTTGTATAGATATTTTTTCTTTTTATTTATTTATTGACTCAGAGAGTCTCAAAACATGTAAATTTAGTGAGATTTAGGTGCAGAATGCAATAATTCCTCTACTTTATATATATATATATATATATATGTAGTAGATAAAGTAGAATGGTCGCTCATAATGGCGTTTTGGGATTAAGAAAGGGTAGAATGTCTTCAAATTTTGGATATTTTATGTTAACATTAGCAGAGCACAACGCGGGAGAAAGTTGGCAATACTTACTTGTTGAGATAACAATATGTGACCATAGAGATAAGAGTTAACTGGGCTACATGAAGGTAAAGTAAGAGATAAAAGCAGCAATAAGGAGTTTTTGTCTGGTTTAATGTAGCTCTATGGGGTCGTCAAATCGGTGTAAAACACGAGTAGACCTATTGTTTAAATGCAATGTTATTGTTCAAAAACTAATTCTGAATAATTTACTTACTTTATCGTGTTTAAGTATTCCACCTTTGTGTTTCATTTAGGGATACTATCTGTGTGTCAGGTTTCATCTGTTGCTCAGTCCATTGTATTGCATTTGAGTACGATGACATGGCTTTTATGCTAGGCTAGTGTAAGCAACAGTTGAATCAAACATCGAGTAATCCCCCATTCCTCTTCTAACTCCAAGGAAATGTATATAAAAACCATTTTTACAAATGTAGGTAGGAGTAGCTCTTTTAAGAATAAACTTTATTAAGGAAGGGATGGAAAAAGTCATTAAATGCAGCATTTTATATGTTTTACTTTCCTTACTTAGTAAATAGAGCTAGTATTGTGTTCCACCTTCCATACAGAAATTTCGCCGAAATTTTCAAACTTTTCGAATAAAAAACATTCAGGTGTGCATCTACCTGTGAACAGCACAATTCAGATACTAAAAATTTTTTAAACATCGAATTTGGTATCTTAATTTGGCATTTAGGATGGTTCGATATCAATTTCTCTCGGTACTCAATTCTCATACCGAGATCTACACGATATTTTCCACAATACTAAATACCGTCATTTCTACTTCTAGTGACAGTACGACATAGAATGTCCGGAGAACTGTGTAATGGCAAGAAAATTAAATAAACCCGTGGCGTGACAGCCCAAATGGGTCAAGGTCCACCAACCCTTCTGTCGGCCTCACGCTCACATACCCAAGGCAAAGGTGGACGATCATCCAACCGATATGGGGAGGAGATGTGGTTATCATCTCGGCACACCCAGCCAGAAAGCTGGCTTTCTAGATCAGGGTTCGCTACCTATCGTAGCTCCTCATTTTCCTCCTGATGCCAAGTGGGCACCGGTCCTATACCTGGGACTTAAAATCCGAACCCCGCCAGGTTAGGATCGATCCCGGGCCGCATTCCGTGGCAAGCAACCAAAGCATGACGTCCACTAAGCCACGGCGCAGGACAAGAAAATTAAATAGGTGCAGATATTTAATGACACAGAACTTAAAATGATCAATTTCCAACTTAAACTCTACATTAGACATTTAAAAGCAAAACAGTCTACTTTTGTAAGTTTTTGATTAAAATACTAGCATGTTCACTCTTTCGGGGTCAAGTCTACCTCTTTTTCTGTCACATGAGTCCTGCTGTACTGAATAGTCTTTCAAAGAAAACTGTTGCAGATGGAATACACACAAATTTAGCGGCTATGTTTTTTAGTTCTGGAAATGTTAAATTTGTTTTGCAGTAATCCAGTGCGCTAGAAAGAGGTGACAAATTGTTGAGGTATGCAGTGATTTTTTGTTGTTTTAACTTACGTCTTTTAACTTTTTTTAAGTCATATCGAACAATGAATGGAATGGGTGAAGTGATGTTCAACTGGGCCCTGGTTACACGGAGCTTAGAGCTACCCGACATTCGTCTTTCTATATAACGGAAAACCCCGAAAAAACCTTATCCAGGTAACTCACCCTGACCGAGATTGGAACTCGAGACCTCTTGAACGTGAGGTACTGTCCTCTACAGGAGAGGTAGTCTTCGAGGCCTGAGACACAGGGGGGTTGACGAAGGTTCCCACACCCTCCCTGGACATGTTTATGACACCCCATGTCAGTAGTTACAGACCATTCAAAAACATTCTCGCGGCTTCTACTTTTGTGAATGAATCTTCTCTGTTTTAGTGTAGAGGGTGAATAGGGCACATGCTTTTTAACGGTTCTGCTCCTTGTGTAGCAGGCGTTCTCTGACACACGCATTCGCTTTCCTTGTCTCACTGTGGAAGGCAGCACATTCCTTTCAGATACCTTCTTTGCGTTGCTGGTCAGTACCTATCGTAGCTCCTCACTTTCCTCATCATGCTGAGTGGGCACCGGTCCTATACCCGGGACTTAAAATCCGCATCCCTCAGTGGTGGGATCGATCTTTTATAAGTTTTTGTTGCAAAATTTTAGCATTTTCACTCTCTCGGGGTCAAGTCTACTTCTTTTCCTATCACATATGAGTACTGCTGTGCTAAATAGTCTTTCAGAGAAAACTGTTACAGGTGAATACACAAATATTTAGCAGCTTATTCTTTTTATGTTCTGGAAATTTTGTATTTGTTTTCCAGTAATGCAGTACACTGGAAAGAAGAGGTGAGATATGTCGTGATTTCTTCTTGGTAACTGTTAACTGACAGTTGACAAACGATTATTTTCTTGTGCATTCTTACTGTACATATACCACATTCCTGGTAATTTCTCGGGCTTTGTAATGTTCTAATTGCGGCAGTCATATTTTGTGGCGTTAAAATGAAATAAAAGTTGCACTTAAGTATCGAAAAAGTACCCAGTGAATTTTCTGAAGAATCATTCTATAACGATACCATGCAAGTATCGTGAATAACGAGGTATCGCAAGTATCGAGGCCTCATCCCTAGTTCATATCTTCCAACGAGGCAACTCGAAGATTTCCAGTACACTCTCCCCAACCCAAGCTACCATTTACATTAGATTTGTTGCCCTTTTATCTTTATTTATCGGTAATAATTAACGGTTTTTAATTAAAGTACGATATATTGGTAAATAAAATGTATATCTTGAATTTTCTGTCAATAACCTATGTAGTGACTTCATTCGGAATGATTTTGTATAATCTTGATAATTAATAAATGTTAACCAAAAGGAAAAAATATCCGCTACACAAAATATATAGACATCTCTAAAATATACAATTTATTTCTTGTACCTTTTCATGCCATAAGCAATTTCCTAGATACCCATTATTAAGGATTCATTTGTTCCGTACTCCATTATTGTTTTAAAGTGTTTTAGATATTTAGTTATTTCACGCAGTTGTACGGAAAGAACGTGAAATTTTAATGTCAGCATGTGGCATTCATTTGTCAGTCGCTATTTTCTCTGACTCTAAATGGAAATTAGCTATTTCTGCAAAGGTTCATTTAGTTCAATTAAAGTAAATACGAAAACCAAGTTCCGTAATAGTAGCTTTTGTAGCCTATACTAATACTCTTTTAGTTATGTTGTAATTACCTAACTGAACATTTGGAAAATCAGTAAGGTTTCTTAATAAAAAACCAACGAATAAATGAATGCTAAATTCTCGTTACCAAGATTTTGGATACAATCAATAGTTCATCTACCTATTTAGGCAGGGAAAATAAAAAGTATTGTATACTTGTATATATAATATAATAGATTAATATTGTAGAATATATAAATCTTTACTTGTTCTCATTGTTTATACAATTTCAGTAAAGAATGATCATTTTTTTTGACAACGTACCTTTACTCATCCTCATAATTTTGTTGGTTCTTTTCAAAATAGTCTCCCCTGAATGTGGTGCACTTGTCTCAGCGTTTCTGCCAGTCTTCAAAGACATACTGGAAACAATTTTTGAGAGATCCTTCAAAATCACATCCGCAGCCTTCACCACTGCTTCTGATGATGGATAATGCCTCCCACGAAGAGTTTTTTTTTCAAGTTAGGGAATAAAAAAGAGTCACATGAGGCTAAATCCGGACTATAGGGAGGGTGAGGGATGTACTTCACGCAACAACATTGGCAATATGTGGCCGCGCATTATCGTGGTGCAGCATCCATCCTGCTTAACGGAAATGCGGTCTTTTGCGCCTCATATGGACTTGGAATATTTTCAGGAGATCCCTGTGGTATTGTCCAGTTACTGATGTGTGTGAGTGTACAACATGCTGATAAATCATTCCATGAATATCAAAGAATGAGATGACCATAGCTTTCCCAGGAGAAGCAACCACTTTAGCTTATCTTGGGGGTTGGTGATGAAGGAGATTTCCACACTGAGCTCTGCTGTTTGCTCTCAGGATCAAAATGATGTAACCAAGTTTCATCAGCAGTGATTACGTTTGAAAGAAACTCCGGATCTTCCTCTAACATCAACTTTAACTGCATGCGAATGTCCTTTATTTCGGGAATCAACAGTCTTGGAACCCATCGCGCACAAACACGTCTCATGTGTAATATTCCTGTCACCAACGTGCGGGTGGCACCCAATGAAATGTTCAGTATTTCAGAAAGTGATCTTGAGGTAATTCGTCGATCCTCTCTCCCAATGGCAGCAGCAGTGTTGATGTTTTCTTCCGTAAGAGCAGTAACTGGAGCACTGGGTTCACCTTCCTTTGAAATTGATTGTCTCCCCTCTTTAAACATTTTAAACCGCATTCGAGCTGTGCTGTAGGGAAGAAGACTCTCCATAGGCCTCCTGTAACATTGTATTGGCCTCAACTGAAGATTTATTGAGACCAAAGCAGAATTTCCTTGCGTGTTACCTCTATTGCAGCGGTAGGCGATACTGAACATGTCTGAAGTTGCCTGGTTCTCACAGGCGAGAACTAGGAGTACCAACAATGAAACTACTATGGCGTGTTTGTTTCACATTAAGCTAACAGAATAAAAAAGATTGAATTTTAGTACAAAAAATTATGATCATTCTTTATTGAACAACCCTTGTACTAATTCATATACTAAAAAGCCGGAAGTTATGCGGTTCCATGCTTCCAGACTTGAATATTAAATAATTTTTATTCTATTTTCCCCTGTTTTTGCTTCACCACTGTTCTTTCAGGCGTAACAAACACAACTTTTCACTTATATTTCTGTCTGTTTTTGTTCCAGGTGAGTGCCTTCTCCTGTATGTCCCATTTTCACTTGGTGAGTTAAAGTCATTTAAACGAAACTACCACGCATATATGTACATTTCATGTTGTAACTAAACGGATGGTTATTATTTGTATATTTATGTAGCTTTTATGTTATTGGAATGTCGCATACATAATTGTCTTATTCAGCTTTGTATGGTTGATTTATGTAATCAAAGAGTTGATACAGGCTATTTTAGAATATCTCGTGTTTTTTTTTCTCTGAGAATATGTCCTATTTTTTTTTCTCTGAGAACCTAAAAGGTACATAAGTATTGGAAATTTTGTCCGAATTTATCAGGGAGTGATGACATAGTACCGATTACACTGGGGAACAAAAAAAGAAAAAAAAATTCATATACCCGAAACAAAATAGGCAAATTCTTATGTAAACTGATCTGCTGATTCCTAAAAATGCCCCTCAAAATGCTGTATCACGTAACATTTTTTAGCTATTAAAATTTTTTTTATGAAAACTTACAGAAATGTGATGTGATAACTCGTATTTGATTAATTGAAAATAATAGGTATTTTATTGCCAAATAACATTGAAAATAATACTTATTATTAAAATAAACACAAGATAATGATGAAAACCAATACCTGAATCATCTCAGAAGTGTTTCACTGTTGATTTTTTTTTTTGTATTGACTCTCCCGTTTAAAGAACCAACAATAGTCTCCCAACATGGCTGAATTCCAGCGATACCCTGGTAACGTCTTACCATCTCAGAAATGTCCTGGTGAAAACGCTCACCTTGCTCATCATTTACTACAGCTCCTAGGTTTGTAGGGAAACTATCAAGGTGAGAGTGCAAGAAGTGGATTTTAAGTGACATACGGCAACCCATTTCTTTGTAGCCCCTTAATAGTTCTGAGACTAAAGTTTCATAATTTTCTTCTTTGTTGTTGCCCAGGAAGCCTTCCACCACTGATTTAAATGATTTCCATGCTGCCAGTTCAACACGTTAAACTTTGATTCAAAAACACTGCCTTTAAGAAGTAGTCTTATTTGAGGACCGACAAATATACCTTCCTTCCATTTAGATTTACTTATTTTGGGAAAGATACTTCTTAAATACTCAAATGCACTTCCACTTTTGTCCAAACCTTTAACAAAATTCTTCATTAGCCCGAGCTTTATGTGAAGTTGGGGGAGAAGAACTTTGTTTGGGTCTACTAGAGGTACATACTTAACATTGCTTGCTCCAGGGGTATAGTCTTCCCTTTCCCCCCACTCTTTCACTATAAAATGCTTGTCAGAGCCCTACTGTATCATAAGCACAAAAAACAGCAATATTTTGTGAAACCTCCCTGCAGTCCCGTTAGCAATGCAACTACCTTGAGGTCACTACAAATTTCCCAGCCATGGTTTTGATAACTAATAGCATCTAAAATAATGGACATGGAATCGTATGTCTCCTTCATTCCTATGGCATGAAATAAAGGTATTGAAGGTAGTAAATTGCCATTATGAAGCAACACTGCCTTTAAGCTGTATTTAGACGAGTCAATGGCTATTATTTTAAATTAAGTCAATATGAGTTGGTATCATACCTCATTTCTGTAATTTTATATAAAAGAATAAGAATATCTCAAAAACGTTATGTGATACAGCATTTTCAGAGGCATTTTTGGAATCAGCGAGTCATTTTGCATAAGAATTAGCCTATTTTGTTTCGGGTACAAAAAACGTGTTCCCTAGTGTTATCTGTCCTTACGTGAGTTTCCACTGTCGCTTTGATTCTTGGCAGGTTGTGTTATACACGGTAATTAAGTGCAAACATTAAAAGGTATCTGTCAAATATAAACATATTTCATTTGTTTATACAAACTTGACATTACACAAATGTTCAGTGATCTGTTATAAGAAGCTATTCCGATGTCCCCTACTTGGTATGCAAACATAGCAACACCGTCTAAACGGGGAAGAACGAGAAGCCACGCATAAGAAGTAACAATAATCTATGCCACTTTACTGTGAGCCGTTTGAGGTTCTCTTTGCATTGTCCCGGATGGTAACAAACTCTTCAAGCAGCGCTCCTCGCTGTTCAGATGTTTTTGTTTCCCAGAAACTCTCGCCCTCGGAACTTGCAAGGGAGCTAATCTGCCTCTGTGTGTTTTACTTGTGCTCTTTGACTGTAATTAGTTCCCCGTCCAACTTCTCGCTACAAAAAAAATGAAACAGAGACAAACCAGCACAAAGCTGTAATATTCATCCAAAGGTTTCGTTGTCTAAGGTAGAGTTTGTGTATTCGACGCTACAAATTATAGCTTTTATCAGAGGACAAAGGTTTGAAGCAGTATGTGATACATTACCACTCCTCTTTAAACTGTTCTGACATTATTATTACTATTTGTAGCTACATGTATGTATGTATTTATTCACTGCAATTGGGTACTACCCGGTGGCAGAGTTAAGATTACAGATCAAATTACAAATACTAGATTTACAACAATAACACAATAAACAATACAAACATCATATTATTTTGACTTTAGTCACTTAAAACATATCTAATTACTTCTCTATTTACATATTATATACAATTATAATTTAAAATTTAAACTATATACCATCTAGATTTTTTCTAAATTTCTTCAGCGACAGGGGACAGCCCTGAAAGACTGCTACAGGCAATTCATTCCATTCTTCAATGGTTCTATTAACAAAAGAAAATTTTCCTATGTCGGTTCTGTATCTTCTACCCTTAATTTTATACCTATGATCGTTTCGTCATAATCCGGATTACCTAACCTTACACTAACGTCCATCCATGCATTTACACCAGCATTTGCTTTGAATAATGCTACCAACCTATGTTTTTACGCCTAATTCTTAATTCTTCCCATTTAGTATCATCTCCTTTTATAGGCCCAAAATACTTGCCTCTTTTTATGAATTTTATTGCCCTCTTCTGTAGTTTTTCTAATGGATCGATTTGGTTAGCTCTATACGGGTCCCAGCATGCTACTCCATATTCCATAACCGGCCGCACTAAGGCCTTGTAGGCAATTTCCCTGGACCTAGCGCTCCCCTTTTTCAATATTCTCATTACGAAATGTAATGCCTTCCACGCATTCCTAGATGTGGAATTTACTTGTTCGTCCCATCCAGCATTACTTGCCAGGTACACTCCCAAGTATTTACAGCTGTCCACCTGTGGAATTTGCACCCCTCCCATGTGATAGTTAACAATAAGTTTGCCCTTAGTTCTACTAAAAACAATGGACTTACTTTTCTTGGCATTAATTGACCTTTTGTTAGCCGCAGCCCAATTACGGATTTCATTTAAATCATCCTGAAGAGCGGTTTCATGCACTGTATTCCGAATTTTATTATAAATGATACAATCGTCTGCAAACAACCTTATCTGGCAGTTAATACTAACAGCAATGTCATTAACAAAAACGAGAAGCAGTAAAGGTCCTAGTACTGAGCCTTGCGGCACACCCGAACTTACGGTTCCACTATCGGACAGTTCTTTACCTACTTTAACTTTTTGCGTTCTCCCTTTCAAAAAATGTTTAACCCATAATACTACGCGTTTGTCAATTCCTGTATTAGAGTAAGATTGTAGACGATATTGTTTTCCACACAAAATACGATACTCTGACTTTGTGGGTTCGTAGAATTAAAAGTCCAAGGTGCAGAAAAAATGCTACAATCTTCCAAGGTCGCCGTCCACAAACAAGAGTTCATTTTCAAAACACATCTGTACGCATATGCACTTCCGATTAAAATAAAATAAATTCTACATTCTTATGTTCCGATTTCTTGTATCTATATCGGAACCTAATCTAATATTTTAAACTGTTTGTCTTTACATATTTTATTTTTAACATTATTGATTATAATTGTGTAGAAGAACTATACCTAATCTAACTGCATGACTTTGCAGTTACCTAACCTATTAGTCAGCATTGCTTACTAATGACTGAACCTAACCTAAATTTAATAATTTTAACTTTTTATATGTGTTTTATTTATGTATGTATATGTTGCTGTCAAGTCGCAGATTCTATGCTTTTCTATAAGGAGTTCCTCCTATTTAGATTTCCTCTCCTGTGATGTTTTGCAGCTTCATATTTTCCTCTTCTTCTTCATCTATGTCGTCTAGATCTGCCAGTATTGCCTGTGTTGTAGGACCTAGGCCTCTTTGTTGCTCCAGTCTTTCAATTAACCTTGTAGATCTTCTTACAGGTACTGATGTGGCAGTTCCATCAGGTTCCCTGTGTCTTCGGTCCCTAGATAAGGTATACTCTTTCCATGCCTTCGATGATATGTAGTTCGTCAGTTGATCGAGTTTCGTAAAATCCTCCGCACTCCTTATTATCGTCCAAGTGGTTTTGCCATGTAACTCCTGTCTTATATCGCCAACTTCGTTATCATGTATTCTCTTGGGGGGGGGGGGTGCGATCGCACGGTAATGTTGAGGCTGTATCGCTCTCTGGTTCGGTCCAAGCTGGACTATGGCAGTTTTATTTATGGCGCAGCGACCGCCTCTAAACTTCGCCTTTTAGACACCGTACATCATACTGGCATCCGCCTTGCCACAGGAGCTTTCCGCACCAGTCGAGTCGACTGCCTGTATGCAGACTCAGGCGAACCTCCACTGCATATTCGTCGCTCGCTGTTACTCTGCTCTTACGTCTCGAAGTTGGCAAGTTATCCCAATCATCCTTGTTTTAAACCAGTTCTCTGTCCAGATTTAGTCCACCGTTATATGCGCCCTGGTTCTCGGACACGCCCCATGGGATTTCGGGATCTCCTACATTCGCATGGCCTCCGAATGTCCCGCGTGGAGAGGTCGTCCATCAGCCGTTCTCCTGCTTGGCAGCTCGATGGTGCGCGGTTCGATCTCGCTCTTTCAAGCAACTCTAGACTCGCTACTCCACATTCGGTGTTCCAACAACTTTTTGCCGAACTACTTGGCCGTTACCCTAACTATGTTCCGGTCTTTACAGACGGTTCTCAGTTAGGTAGCACTACGGGTTGCGCGTTCTTTATTAACGGTGAGGCTCATAAATTTCGACTTCTGGACTCCACTTCGGTCTTTTCAGCAGAGCTGTATGCCATCTTCTATTTGCTCCTTTTTATTTGCAAGTTAGCTCC
This sequence comes from Mantis religiosa, assembly GCA_030765055.1. NCBI lineage: Eukaryota > Metazoa > Arthropoda > Insecta > Mantodea > Mantidae > Mantis > Mantis religiosa. Next base: position 23,101,611 of record CM060958.1, read on the forward strand.
TGGCTCTTTTATTGTGTGCACTGACTCTCTAAGTGCTCTTCAGGCCTTGCAACAGCACACTGCCGCTCACACCCTTGTTTTAAAAATATAGGCCCAGATCTCGCAAATGCTCAGTCGGGGATACAATTTTGTTTTTACTTGGACCCCAGGCCATGTGGGGATTTCCGGGAACGAGGAGGCGGACGCGGCTGCTAAGTCCGCTTGCCGTTTGCCCCGGAGTTTAACAACTACGGTGCCATACCAGGATGTGCAACGTTTTTTCCGTCGCCAACTCCTATCTGCTTGGCAGCAATCCTGGACAGCTTTGGAAGGCACACAACTCCGGGCGATAAAGGAGAGCGTACAACCCTGGCCAACTTCCTGCAGGGATAACCGGCGAGCCGAGGTGATACTCACCCGGCTGAGAATTGGGCACACACGAGCGACTCATGGCCATCTGCTAAGAGGGGAACCGGCCCCTGTGTGTGCTCCATGTGCAGTACGCCTCACTGTGCGGCATGTATTGCTGGATTGACCGCAGTACGCCCGCGTTCGCCAGTCTTTGGGCTTGGGGACTAACTTGCACGGTGTTTTAGGGGACGACCCAGTGGCCGTGGTCAGGGCACTGCAGGTTTGTTGCGGAAATCGGTTTTAATAAACAAGTCTGACTTGGATTTTATATTTATTAATTTTAGAGCTTTTAAATTATTAGCACTGGGATGAGTTTTTTATGTACTTTTAATAGATGAGTGTTTATTTTATTTTACCTTTTTAGCTTAATTAATGTAGCTTTTAGGTTTTAATGTTGACTTCGGGCCCAAATGACCTTGTTGTCGACGGGCCCTAAAACACCACACACTCACACTCACTCACTGCACTCGAATATTTGATGCTCTGGTGTAACCTCTATATTACATACCTTGTTCCTCTTCTTCCAATTCTGTGAAGGTAAGTAGCGTATGGTCCATGACCGGTTATAAATTGTATAATTCCTTTTGTCGGGTTAAAGTGTTTCAGTTTTAGTCTTTCATTTGTCACTGGTAATATTTCATGTGCTCTACGGCCCTCTTCTATGTTGTCCCATTCATGCTGCCAGTCCATTAATAATTTCCGTCTAATCTGCCATCTAGTTTCGCATTCCTCTCCTATTATTTCAGCTACTTTTTCTCTGTACTTCTTCTTACGCCAATAGTCCGTTCCTCTGAATCCTATTAATAGGTCCATTGGCCATATCCCAAGTATTTGTCGCTGTGTTCTTCTAATTAATATTACATTAAATTAATTGGGAGTCGGTTAATGACACTAAACAACACTTACTTTTAAATTTTCCCGGAACTAGTTTCAGAGGCCTTCCCTCTATCTTCAGCCGGACATCGACTTGTTCTCATTGGTGTAGCTGGCAATATTTTGTCATGGGTCTCCTCTGGTGGCGGTTCGAGGAACTTGCTGAACAAATCTTTCTGGGGGATGTCGAAATTGAATACTTTGTTCCTATTTTTTGAAATAAAGATTTGTTCCCATGTGGACAGTTCTTGTTTTCCTGTTGTATGTTTTAGTAATTTTGGTTCTGGATTTATGTTGTGGTTTTTTTTCCCAAAAATGCGTGGCAACTGCTGATTTTTCTAATTGTTTGTATTTTATGTTCCTAAAGTGTTCCTTCGCTCTTGTTTCTAAATTTCTTTTGGTTTTCCAATATAAATTTGACTACAGTCACAGCATTCAATTTGATATATACCAGATTTTTTGTTAGATGGAATGGCATCTTTGATGTTTGAGCAAATTAAGTTTTTTAAGGAGTAATGGTTCACTGGAGCTAGTTGAATGTTTTGTTTTTTGAAGACTTTTTTGAATTTATCAAAGGCCCATGGATGGTAAGTGAATTTTTTGAAGATCAAAGATGCCATTCCATCTAACAAAAAATCTGGTATATATCAACTGTCCACATGGGAACAAATCTTTATTTAAAAAATAGGAACAAAGTATTTAATTTCGACATCCCCCAGAAAGATTTGTTCAGCAAGTTCGTCGAAGCGCCACCAGAGGAGACCGATGACAAAATATTGCCAGCTACACCAATGAGAACCAGTCGATGTCCGGCTGAAGATAGAGGGAAGGCCTCAGAAACTAGTTCCGGGAAAATTTAAAAGTAAGTGTTTAGTGTCATTAATCGACTCCCAATTAATTTAATTTATACAACAACAGTGTTTTCAACACTTCCATGAAAGGATTTATTTAATATTACATTCCTTTTAATTGTTAGTCTCTGAGCCCATGTACTGCCACCATATGCCATTATTCCTACTGCTATGATGGTGTGGTATATTTTAATCGTATCATGTGAAATATTGACAGTTCTTTGTATTATTGAGGTTAGCTTGCCCATAACACCGAGTGTTTTTTGTCTTATAAACTCTATATGTTTCTGGAAAGTTAGAATCTCATCTATCATTATTCCTAGATATTTACAGTGATTTTTTTCTCTAAATTGCTGCATTGTTTATTTTGATTGTCGGGTTTCTTTTTAGCTTGCCTTTTGTGATTACATAAGCGCATTATGAAGGTGCTCCGTTCAGCTTTACTTCCTGACACCAGTTATGCAATGTATCTGTTACAATCTTTGCCTTTACCTTCAGCTGTTTTCTATTGTTGCCATCTATAATGATGATTAGGTCGTCCGCATAGGCTATTGTTTCCGATGCGGAGTTAAGATTATTGAGTTGCTCTAACATTGGTTCCGTTAGTATATCCCTGAATACAGGTCCTAGTGTAGAGCCCGGGCTCTATACTGGGACCTGGGCAGTTCCGATTACTACGACCCTCACTCTCGGCAAGTCGCGGCTTCTCTTATATACCTGTACTCATATTTCTAGACATTTGTGTAACGTTCTGTAAGACGGCTCTAGACGAAGCACGAACTTTCCAAACATCTAACTTTATCTGTTTCGGCAAGCCTTTTATCTGCACGCTGCACTGTCTGTCTCTTTGTGCGCGTCGGCCACGCCACCTCGCAACAATGCGGTTGGCGTTGGATTCTGTGTATGGGGACACTGCACCATTATTTACCACAGTGAAATTTTGGGCAGCTGAATCTAAACGTGGCCGTAAGAGCTTGGGAGACGAAGAACTTTCGGGACGTCTGAAAACTGCAACTGCCGACGAAAACATCGCCAAAGTTCAACAGATAGTGCTAGACGACCGCCGAATTGAAGTGAGAGAGATAGCAGAGGCTATGAAAATGTCAAAAAAACATGTTTGTCACATATTAAATGAGAAAGCTGTCCGCGCGTTGGGTGCCCCGTTTGCTCACGTTAGATCAAATGCGTCTTTGAATGAACATTTGCAACGCTCTGTTGGTGCAGTTTAGGCGCAATAAATCCGAGTTTTGGCGCAGATTAATTGCTGTAGATGAAACTAGGATACACCATTATACGCCTGCAACAAAAATACAGTCCAATCAATGGACTGCAAAGGGGGAACCGGCTCCAAAAGAAAAGTAATTTTTTTTTTTTTTTTTTTTTTTTGGGGGGGGATGGGCGCTGGGAAGTTGGTGGCGTCTATTTCTTGGGATAGTCATGGCGTTATTTTAATCAATTATGTTCAAAAAGGAAGAACCATTACAGGAGCATAGTACACATCATTACTTGACTAGCGGAAGGCAGAACTTTCGAAAAAAACGGCCACATTTGCAGAAAAAGAAAATCCTGTTTCACCAAGACAACGCATCGTCTCACACCTCAGCGGTCGCAATGGCTAAAATCCACGAATTACGGTTTGAACTGCTTGACCGTCCGCCTTATTTACCATATCTAGCCCCAAGCAAATTCTTTTTGTTCTATTATCTGAAAATTTTGCTCGGAGGACAGAGATTTTCGTCAAATGAAGAGGCAATCACCTTCGTGAACAGTTATTTTTCAGAGAAAAACGCCGAGTACTATTTGGACGGGTTATAGAAATGGGAACATCGCTGGGAGAAATGTGTAGAGTTACAAGAAGATTATGTTGGAAAAAAATGGAAAAAATGTCTTGTATCTTTATTAGGTCAGAAGGTTTTCAGACCACCCTCGTACATACTCAAATTCTCTTGCTAGCGGGCGAATTCATTGCACCATCCACCTGCTTGGGACCAGGTTGGAAGAGAAACTTTTATAAAGTCATGGAAAAAGTTGTGGCCTGGTGTGTGTGTGTGACTTGCCAGAAAACAAGATTGAAGAAGAATATAAAATAAGTGTGGAACAAGATTTTATAGACTTTTTAAAAATATCAATGATGTTCGGATGTTGAAGAAGAATTGACAATGACGTAGGCTATAAACCGATTACAGAGGAAGGCATTATTGTATCATGCAGTGTTAATGAAAATGGAGTACAAGTACTGAGATTCAGACAGTGTTGATGAACCAGTTGTGGTTATGACCCACACAAGCAGTAACAAACATAGAGAATGTAATGCTTTGTTTCGAGAGTCAAGCCAACACATTACCAAATGAACTTCTAATGTTAAAGCGGATGCGAGATCACGCTGTGCGTAAACAATACACGAAACTGAGACAGCAGAAGGTTACTGCCTTTTTTACTACCGACAGTGCAAATACATAGGTTATTATAGTACACACTATATATGTCGTTCCGTCATTCTCTGGACAACCCGGATTTTCTTTAACTCAAATCGGTCCTGGTCCCCGTTGATTGGGTAAACCTTCTACTGTAGTACGAATTATATAATACTTTATTGCTTTTTCAGGATCTTTTTTACTTTCAGTTGATTCTGGTGATTACATAGAAAGACTTTTTAGGCCAGCATGTGACATCCAGTTTAAAAATACTTGACTTCTTTGTGTATCTATACGAAATGTTTAACTAGCTATTTCAAGAAAAACTTATTTAAATTAAAATGAAATATTTGGAACAATATACTTTTCTAAGAATAATGTGTATAGCCATCAATAAACGATAGAAGGCGGGGAAGGTGATATGAATGTATTGATGGATACATTTTGGTGGTATCGCATGTTCACGTATTCTGCAGTGCACTAACGTCGTTTTGTTGAGAAATGAAGCTGAGCGGGGTTGATCGATATAGGGATGTGGGCGTGAGATGCCCAAGGTGCTCTTCCTGTCACAAGTGATTCATATGAAATGGGCCCACAGTTGAATTAAACTTTTCAGACGTAAGGCTAGCTGCGAGCAGGGAACAAAAAATCTCATGTATAACTTTCTCTTTCTCTTACAGTTTCATAGCTACCTGCATAAAAAGTTCTTCCCCTGCTTCATGTTTGTATTTCTTTTTAAGGTTAGGCAAAATTGAAGGTACATATTTTGGAACCGGGGCGGAGCACCCACGTAGTCCAGTGTGGTCCTTAGTGCTTCGTACTCGATCCCTGGAAGTGAAAAACAAGGGTGGCCTAGATTCGGGAGATGACGCGCGTATTCGTAGACGGGGTCTGGAACCATTCCAGACGGACGTCATTAAGGGAAGTCTTTCGGGTCTATCAGTAGTGAAACTGACGCCAGGGAGTAACTGCAACAAAACTCAGCGCTATACCCAGCCGCAACATGCTGAACACCGTCGTTTTTTCTTCTACTCCGGAGCAGATGATGAGAAAGAAATGATTAATAGGAAATTTGTGATAGAACAGGAATCATGTGACTCGGGGAAACTACGTAAAACTTGTGGTTAGATAGGAGGTTACTTTAAAGGAATTCCAGAGTTTTCCAATTTGAGTCTCTCACATTTTTGTTTTTGTTTCTGTAATTTACGTCCGGGGCTGGCCCCGTAGCTCAGTCGGTAGAGCACCTGCACCTGGGGTCCCGGGTTCGATTCCCGGCGGTGGGAGTGGGGATTCTTCTCCGACCAAGATAATTCCCCATCCTCCCCAGAGTCTGGAAGTATGAATGAGAGTGTGAGAGTGTGAGAGTGTGCGTGATCTAATGATTAAAAACCAAAGATAACGAGTTAACACCTTCGGTATGTTCCAAAGGAGAACGGCCACCGATATGACCATAGTAGTTAAAGGCGGGGTATAAATGGAACAAGCAAAAACAAAAAAACAAAAAAAGGAAAGAAAAAAACGTCATGCAACGTTAAGTCCCATCGGACGATGAATGAAACTGGTGAAATGATGCTCAATTGAGACCGGGGTCCATGGAGGTTGAAGTTACCTGACATTCGTCTCTCAAGATAAGGGAAAACCCCGGATAAAATCTTATCCAGATAACTCACCCTGACCGAGATTCGAACTTGGTACCTCTTGAACGTGAGGCAGGCACGCTACCATCCATGCTACCGAGGCGGGCTCTCTGACATTACTACGGAGGCATTTCCTTGATTTTTAAGTTTAGGTATACCTCATGAAATTCTAATACCTGCATAAATTTAATGCATTTTGAATGTATACAGAATGTATACATGTTAGAGCTGAATAGTATAGAAACACCTTTATGTAGAACACCTATAGTTTGTGACAACAAACTTCGTAGTTACGTAATGTTTTTATTTGAATATTCCTACTGATAAATATAAAGACATAAGAAAACCACGGTGCTTTTACCTCACTCTAAGATAGTTAATTTCTCTGCCATAAGCGTAGAGTTAGTGTTCTGAACCCTGCGTTGAATACTGAGGCCGATTGCGCGGCTTATCTGTTTATAGTTCCGTCTGCCCAACGACGACCTCCTGATAATCTTTGCCACAGCCATTGCGTCATGTGATTCATCGTTTGTTATTACATCAGTTATTATTAATTAATTGTAGAGTTTAGTTCAATTAAATGCCAATGAGATCTCTGCGCCTTATGCCAATGAGTAGATCTTAAACCTGTGAGATTTGGTTCACTCTCTAGCGGTTAATGTACCCTTCATTACCAAAGGAATAACAACCCCTGATCTAGGTTAGTATGGAGTAGATTATAAAAATAAACGTTTATAAAAATAGCTTGTATATCCGCCAGTAAACCATTTAGGGAGGATAAAGTCACATGAACAAATGCCTAAGAATTCTTCCTTTTGTAAATTGGTGCAGAATTCATTATACAAAATGAAGCAGTATAGCTCTTTTAAAAATACAAGCACATAATTGTTGTGTATACAATGCTGAAATTGTACGAAGGCAGTTCAATAAAGAATTATCATAATTTTTTACAGTCATAATTTTTCGCACTAAAATTCAATGTTATTATATTCTGTTAGCTTAATGTGAAACAAACACGGCGTAGTAGTTTCATTGTTGGTGAATACTGGTTCACGCCTGTGAGAACCAGGCAAGTTCAGACATGTTCAGTGTCGCCTACCGCTGCAATGAAGGTAACATGCAGTTAAAGTTGATGTTAGAGGAAGATCCGGAGTTTCTTTCAAACGTAATCACTGCTGATGTAACTTAGCTACATCATTTTGATTCTGAGAGCAAACAGCAAAGCTCATTGTGGAAATCTCCTTCATCACCAACCCCCAAAAAAGCAAAAGTGGTTTCTTCTGCTGGGAAACTTATGGTTATCTCATTCTTTGATATTCATGGAATGGTTTACCAGCATGTTGTACCTGCACACACATCAGTAACTGGACAAAACTACAGGGATGTTCTGGAAACATTGGCAAGTCCATATCAGGCGCAAAAGACCACATTTCCATGTAGCAGGCTGGATGCTGCACCACGATAATGCGCGGCCGCATATTGCCAATGTTGTTGCTGAATATCTTGCAAAAATCAAAGTAAAGTGCATCCCTCACCCTCCCTATAGTCCGGATTTAGCCCCATGTGACTTTTTTGTATTCCCTAACTTGAAGAAACGCCTTTGTGGGAGGCATTATCCATCATCAGAAGCAGTGGTGAAGGCTGCGGAGGTGATTTTGAAGGATCTCTCAAAAAATGGTTTCCAGCATGTCTTTGAAGACTGGCAGAGACGCTGGGACCAGTGCATCGCATTCAGGGGAGACTATTTTGAGAAGGACCATCAAAGTTATGAGGATGAGTAAACGTACGTTGTCAAAAACAACCGTGATCATTCTTTATTGAACCACCCTCGAATAATACAAATTAAAGAAGTCGTAACACAGGAAGTTTCGTTACTGAAATTTCAGCGAAAATACATGTTTTGACGCTCCCTAAATCTCTCCCCCCCCAAAAAAAAAAAAATCTTTTGACAATGGTGTATATGTAATCAGCATAACTAAAAACTGGAAAGATTAAGTATCAAACATAATATATCATAGATAGAGTCAACATGAAAAATTCAATGCCATGGCCGGGATTTGAAGCACGGATCTCCTGGTTTCCGTCCAGTCGCTCTTAACCTTTGAGCTACCATGGCCAACGTGCCGTCCTGATATTAAATTCCCCAGTTGACTCATATATTTTCCCGGTAGACCACTAGGGGCTCTCGCATCCGAGATATCCCCCTAGTGGTCCACCGGGGAAATATACGAGTCAACTGGAGAATTTAAGGATACACGGTACAGCTTCCGGCAAATCCAAACCCAGCTCCGAGCCATTGGCGAATGGAGCGCAAAATGGCGAATGCCAATTAACCCGGAGAAGAGCTCTGCTATTCTCCTGGCGAAAACCATAGCCAACCGGTTGCAGCAGAACTTCGTTTTACGGCGCCGTCGAATCCCATGGGTGCAAACGGCGAAGTATCTCGGGGTAACGCTGGACCGTAAGTTAACTTACGTTCCGCACGTCAGGGGCAAGGTCCAGCTGGGGCACGTCACACTCCGGAGCCTATACCCTATTTTCAGATCAACCATGCCGATCCGACTCAAACTCCAACTGTATCGGACGATCATTCCGCCTATGATTCTGTACGGCTGTGAGATCTGGGGAACAGTGGCTAATACCACTTTCGTCAGGCTCCAGACGCTGCAGAACAAGGCACTACGCATCATTTACGATACAGGCTGGAGATTCCCTGCTCATATCCTACATGAGCACTCCCAGATCCCATACATTGTCGATGTCATTCGCGAGAGGGCACGATCAATGTACGACAAAATCCAAAATCACCCCAACCCTTTAGTGAACTCCCTGGGAAGGTATGACCAGAGAGATCAAAGACGCTTGCCGTCCTTCAGACTGCCGAGAGACGTCTTGGGATCCCTTGGGTAACCCAAGGAAAACCCCAGATGCCTCTGGGACCAATTTTTACGCCGAAGGACCAAGCGCTACACAACCCGTAGCCAAAACGGAGCAAAAAATTAAATCGTGTCTCCCAAAAAGGGAGAACGATTAAGTACAGCTGTCCACGAGATTTAACTCAAAGGGGCAACCCATTTCAAACATTCAATAATTTCAAACACCCCAGCAGAACATGGAACTACTAGCTCATTTCGCAGGTTAAGCCGCAAAGCGGCTAGGTACTGCGGCATAGGACACCCGGACGGGGATAGCCCCGCCCGACTAGGACTACCTCTGGATCTCTGGCCATGGTAGCCGAAAGGTTTTGAGCGACTGGACGGAAATCTGGAGATCCGTGGTTTTACGGCTAGTAAAACGGCTGGTAAAATGATCAATTTCCATCAATTAACTAAAATAATATATAATTTCAGCATCTTCCAATAATGCAACAAGATTTTCAAGAAAATTTCTCCAATCCAGAGTAAATTTTGAAGCGAATAATTTTTTGATAATTTTGATTTTGTCAAAGATAGCTTTAACGATTTTGATTAAAATACCATATATTTAAGATACTTATGATATTTTTTATGGGAACTGAAATATTTATCTTGAATTTTATGGGAATGTCCTTAAAACTCTTCTTTATTTTGGATGACTTTTACATGATTGATAAACTATAGGACATAGACAAAGATCTAATTCACAAAAAATGTGGATATTGAACATACAATTTATGTCAGATGTTTTTTTTTTCTTTTACAGCAAACCATTTCCGAGATATTGTTTGTCATTTGTTTGAATTTTCCAATAGTTCTACTTTTCTCAGTTTGGAAGTCATTCGATGTTTCAACTCTTGGCAATGCTGATCAAAGCCATCACAGAACGACTAGTGTATTCACATATTCCCTTTGTACCTACAAAAACTTAACAATAAGAAGATTTCTGCAAATATTTATCTCGATTAAAATGAAGTAGTACCTGGAAGGAAATTTGTAAAAATATTTTTGTCGGTATTATTCTGTCTTTAATCTCTCCTTGGTGATGTATTTCTCCAACATTTGTTTTTAGATTACGCTAATGTATTGTACCTTTAACTCCCTCTGCCTTACACGTTGTGTTTTATGTAAATGTGTTACTGGTGCGAGAGTATGTGATTGTTTGATCCACATTGAGCCATTGCCCATATTGTTTCCAGAATGCCATTGTAGATGTATGGATGCGGATGCGTCCCAATGTGTAATGTACCATCTCTCGCCTTTATGACAGCACTCACGCGATACGTTTGTACCGAGCGCATTCCTGATAATATTGCTTCTCCCTTGTAACACGTTTTTAGCCTACATACCTCGTTTTGTTTCCCATCAAATTTCACTTTCTTAAACTGAACAGATTTACGGTAACGTGTGCGGCTCGCATTTGGGAAGTAGCAGTTTCGATTCTCTGACACATGAGATTTTCTTCGTTCCCAGAGTCAGCAGGGGAATGTTGGAATTATATTGCGGTGGACGTGGCGTATAAAGGTTTCTTGCCTGCGTTATTTAGGACTGTTCAGTTGGTACTCGCTTCCGAGTGCTCCTTGGGGAAATTGTGGGTCGAGTCGCATGGGTTTTCGAACTGGAAATGTTAAGAACTCCATCGAAACTTCTACACATTGTTATTTTGAATCAGGTCACCCTTTGGATCTCTCCCTTTATCGATCCCTCCCAGGATATAGTCTACGAAATGAGTGTATGAGAGTACATATGAGTCATCCATGCTGCCAGATCTGATGTTCGTTTCAGTAACTGCAGTGATAGATATTATGTATGGCTGAGTTGTGTGACAACACTGTGTATTTTACATGAATCTAGCATCCTTATTGTCACCGTATGACAATGTTGTGCTGCTGCTGCAAGCTGGAGCCGGGCACGTGGGCAGAGGAGAAAGAGAGAGCGGCTCCAGAGCGTTCGGTTCATTTCTGTTGCCGTGAAATTTCTCGGTAGGTCTGCGGCATTTTAGAAACAATGGCTGGAGAGGTATAAATACCCCGCAAGGTGTTAGAAGCGGAGTTTCTCTCGAAAGTTTTCGAGAGACTTCTCTTAGCCCGCTTGTCCCCCCTTCTGGAAGACATTCAAGCCATCCCTCCTCACCAGTTTGGCTTTCGTCGTGGGGATTCTACGTCACACAGTAGCTGCGCGTGTTGGAGGCTGCAGCCCTGGGTTTCCAGGATAAGGCATTCACCTTAGAGGTTTCTCTGGACGTGGTAAAGGCCTTCTCTACGACCTGGCACGCGGGTCTTCTATACAAATTTATCCAACTGGAGCTGCCCACTCACGTCATACATCTTCTACATTCTTTTCTAAAACATAGATTCTTCACAGTCACAGTGGCGGGAAAAACATCTACACGAAGGTCTATCCGGGGCGGAGTCCCCGAAGGATCTGTGTTATCCCGACGCTCTATAGCGTCTCTAACTTTTCGGGAACACATCCGGGAGTAGGCGCATCGGTCGTGTGGTGCCGTGGCATCACTATACCCTGTGCTTAGGTCTGCGATGTCTGTTTCCCTAAAGTTGCGCATCTTTATGGATCTGGTCCTCCCTATCATGCTGCGTGCGAAGTCTGGGGTGTGGCCGCAGGCTCAAACCTGGTACTGCTCCAACGTGCACAGAATAAATGTCTTCGGATTATTTATTCTGTATGCACAAGGTTCCCCGTGAGACTACTTCACGAGGCTTCATCCCTCCGATATGTGGAGGATGGAATTAGGCGCCGGGTGACAAAATTCTTCGAGAGTTTGCCTCAACACCAGAGCGCCCTAGTCCGATCCCTTGGGGATTATGTACCTCGTGAGCGTCGCTTAAAGCGATACCCGTTACCCCGCATGTCTTGCTGTCATTACCGGTAACCACATGATCTCCATTCCTGCGTAAACTAAATTACAGCTATCCAATATTTAATTTGGAAAACTCAAAATTCTACCTATCTTCTTCCAAGTTTATTAACTAATCCACCAGCGGTACACGCTGACTGTAGCACCCGGTTGAATGATGAAGTTTATTTGTGGTTTAGTTTAGGGAGGGATTTTCCTTCACCGGTGTAAGATGATGAGAGAAGTGTTGTAAGTAATAATGTGGTGTAGTAATGGATGAGTAAAGTTTTTTGGATGGTTGTTTTGTAGTGAAGGATATTGGTGAATTGAGTTTGGATTATTATTATGGATAATTTGAGTGAAAGATGAAGGAGGATTTGAATGAATTATTTTGAGAAGTGGATATTGGAAAAATGGATTTAAGGAGTTGATTTGATAAATTATGGAGATGTTATTTAAATTTGGTGTAAAATGAGGATAGTTAAATTTTGAGAAAGTGTGTTTTGAGAAATTATAGAATAGGAATTTATATATATATATATATATATATATATTAAAGTTGAAGATCTAGGAGATTTAATAGTTGAAATGTGTTTTAGTATAATGTTAATTTGATATTTTTGTGTTAATAAGGTAAAAAAAAAAATTAAATTATAAATAAATGAAATAAATAAATTAAATTGAATTGTTTGGTTTGGTTGTTTGAAGGTTATTGTAATGGTTTAATTTTGAAATATATGAAGGTTATTGAATGTATAATTATTGTTTGTTTAATATGTTTGAATTGTATTGTTATTTTTGAATTTGAAATTTATATTTTATTTGATATAAAGTAGATTTGAAAAAAAATATATTGATTGGTGTAGAATTAAAAATAATAATTGAAATTGTTTGTTTATATAAATTGATATAATGTATTTTAATTTGTTTAAAGAATTTGGAGTAAATAATTTGTAAATTTTGTGATTGTTGTAATGTAAGTTTTATGAATTATTTTTATATAAGTTTTTGGTTAAATGTTTTGTAAGTTTTTAAGAAGGTTTTTATCAGTTAAAATGGTAAATTGAGAAGTTTTAAATGTACTGGTTACCAGTACATTAAGTATCGGTTTCCGGTATTGTAGTCTTATTTTGTAATTGCAGCTGGTTGCCAGTTATTTGTATACTGGATTCCAGTAAATTTTTATTAGTTAAATTGTAAATTGTTAAATTGGTAGTTTTTGTATTTGTTTAAATTTTTTTCTTTTTAATTTTTGTTTTTTATTTTATTATCTGAAAAATGATTGTTTAAATTGTATTTTTGTATTTATGTGGTAGTTAATAAATTAGAATTTGGAAATCATGTCCCGGTATAAGAAATTAGGTACCGGGATTAGATTTTCAGATTTTATTTATTTATTTATTTATTTATTTATTTTATTTGTAGCACCCGGTTCACCATTCTTCGAGGGGCAACAAGCTACCTCCCTTCTCTACATCCACTTTATTTTCACCCGTCATCTTACAACATCCACAGTACAGTCGCAGTCCGAAAGAATAACATAAACACAGCAAAACTGATAACTTACACATTCCTCTGCCTTATCTTCTTAGACATTAAAAGCACAGAGAGCGGAAAGGCACACATGCGATACTATGCTCCATCTGCTAATACATCCTTGTACATTTCTACAGTCAAAGCGCAAAAATCTTGTTTTACATTCACATGCCTTTCTTTGTGCTCTATCGTTTACTTTGTCTACCTTCTTCAAGCACCCATCTGTTTCTTTTAATCGAGATATGCAGAAATAATTACATTACACGCTTCGTCGCAAGTGGATAGACATATGACTGAGGTGGTCGTTAGAAAGATTTAATTATTTTTTTTTAAAATAAAATATACTAAGATATTTACATGATTAATAAAACATATCTTGAATTGTTGGGAATAGCTTCTAAGGTCTTTATCAATTTAAATAAAGTTTGTACTCGTCATGTTACATTGCTGTTACACGATAGACTATAGACAAATGAAGTACTGAATTTACGAGCAAGTAGCATGACTTATCTTACGTATATTGAGGAATACGGGAATGTTAAAGGGAATCTGTTTTTTAAAGATCTATTATCGCTTCTGTCTTGATATCGTTGTAGTCTCTACGAAATATATAAGTTTATCTCAACTATTGTGAAGTAAGTTAAAAATCAGCTGTTTTTAAAGAATAGTTTTTGGAAAACAAATATGTTTAAAAAGTCTGATGTGTGCGCTTGCACAACTTTCTCCATTCAGCATTTAAATGAACTTTAAAATGCGTATTTGCCGACTTATTTCATATTAATTGAGATTAACACTTCAGAAATGATTTTATGACATATTTTCTTATAAAAAGATTGAAGGATTATAGTAGGCTATGAAGCGACAGCGAAGCTGTATGATGGGCTTTGAAACTGCGTTCTCTTTGCATCGTCTAGAGAAGGGAGAAAAAGCGGCGAAGGAAACGAAAAAAGAAATGAAAACAAATAACTTTCCATTTGAGATGAGTGAAAGCATTCTAAAATGGAAACCAACAACAAGAATTGCCTTTGAAATGGTTGAATACACACACGAGAAAAGAGGTATTTGACATAAATTGCGTGTTTTAAACGGATGTACGTTCAGTTGTTTAGCCGCTGGTTAGTTGTGCTCAAAAGTGACAGCCTCATGTCAGATTTACTTGCTTGTAAAAGAACTGCTAAGGGACGAAATTCCGGCACACCGGCGGCGCTGATGTGATGCTCACAATTGACAGTGAGTTTAATAAATAAAATATTATTTATATTACTACATGTGTAGTAATATTTTGTTTATTTCTTTTTGAAAGATAGAGTCAGACTGAAAAATTCAATGCCATAGCCGGGATTTAAACCACGGATCTTCTGGTTGCCGCCCAGCCACTCTAACCATTGAGCTACTATGGCCAACGTGCCGATATGACATTAAATTCTCCAACTGACTCGTGTTTTTCCCGGTGAACTACTTAGGAGTTCTCATAAACACATGAGACAACTACCTTAATGGTGACTTACGACGTGTTCATGAGAACTCCTAAGCGGTTTACCGGGAAAAACACGAGTCAGTTGGAGAATTTAGTGTCATGCCGGCACGTTGGCCAAAGTAGCTCAATAGTTTAGAGTGGCTGGACGGAGGCGATAAGATCCGTGGTTCAAATACCGGCTATAACATTGAATTTTTCAGTCTGGCTCTACCCTTTCATAGTGCGTCCTACACACGGCTAGTGTGAAAGAACAATTAATTTCTATTATTTGTACCTAATAGTGGTCCGAACTATAAAGCCCGGATCTTAAAGTACTTACAGCATAGTAAGTTGCCATTAAGGTAGTTGTCTCATATGTTTATGAGAACTCCTAGTGGTTTACTATAAAGCCCGGACCTTAAAGTACTTACAGCATAGTAAGTCGCCATTAAGGTAGTTGTCTCATGTGTTTATGAGAACTCCTAGTGGTTTACTATAAAGCCTGGACCTTAAAGTACTTACAGCATAGTAAGTCGCCATTAAGGCAGTTGTCTCATGTGTTTATGAGAACTCCTAGTGGTTTACTATAAAGCCCGAGCCTTAAAGTACTTACAGCATAGTAAGTCGCCATTAAGGTAGTTGTCTCATGTGTTTATGAGAACTCCTAGTGGTTTACTATAAAGCCCGGGCCTTAAAGTACTTACAGCATAGTAAGTCGCCATTAAGGTAGTTGTCTCATGTGTTTATGAGAACTCCTAGTGGTTTACTATAAAGCCCGGACCTTAAAGTACTTACAGCATAGTAAGTCGTCATTAAGGTAGTTGTCTCATGTGTTTATGAGAACTCCTAGTGGTTTACTATAAAGCCCGGGCCTTAAAGTACTTACAGCATAGTAAGTCGCCATTAAGGTAGTTGTCTCATGTGTTTATGAGAACTCCTAGTGGTTTACTATAAAGCCCGGGCCTTAAAGTACTTACAGCATAGTAAGTCGTCATTAAGGCAGTTGTCTCATGTGTTTATGAGAACTCCTAGTGGTTTACTATAAAGCCCGGACCTTAAAGTACTTACAGCATAGTAAGTCGCCATTAAGGTAGTTGTCTCATGCGTTTATGAGAGCTCCTAGTGGTTTACTATAAAGCCCGGGCCTTAAAGTACTTACAGCATAGTAAGTCGCCATTAAGGTAGTTGTCTCATGTGTTTATGAGAACTCCTAGTGGTTTACCGGGGAAAACACGAGTCAGTTGGAGAATGTAATGTCATCTCGGCACGTCGGCCATAGTAGCTTAAGGGTTTGAGCGGCTGTTCGGCAACCAGAAGATCCGTGGTTCAAATCCCGGCTATTTCATTGAATTTTTCAGTCTGACTCTATCTTTCCATACTTTAGCCTACACACGGCCAGTGTGAAAGCACAATTAATTTCCATTAATTGACCTAATAGTGGTCCGAACTATTAAGTCCGGGCCTTAAAGTATTTACAGCATAGTAAGTCGCCGTTAAGGTAGTTGTCTCATGTGTTTATGAGAACTCATAGTGGTTTACCGGAAAAAACACGAGTCAGTTGGAGAATTTAATGTCATATCGGCACGTTGGCCATAGTAGCTTAATGGTTAGAGCGCCTGGACGGTAACCAGAAGATCCGTGGTTCAAATCCCGGTTTTTTCATTGAATTTTTCAGCCTGACTATCTTTCCATACTTTAGCCAATACACGGCCAGTGTGAAAGAACAATCAGTTTCCATTGATTGACCTAATAGTGGTCCGAACTATAAAGCCCGGTCCTTAAAGTACTTACATGTTGTAAGTCGCCATTAAGGTAGTTGTCTCATGTGTTTATGAGAACTCCTAGTGGTTTACCGGCAAAAACACGAGTCAGTTGGAGAATGTAATGTCATGTCGGCACGTTGACCATAGTGCCTCAAGGGTTTGAGCGGCTGGACGGCAACCAGAAGATCCGTGGTTCGAATACCGGTTATGGCGTTGAATTTTTCAATCTGACTCTATGTTTCCATACTTTAGCCTATTTACGGCCAGTGTGAAGGAACAATTAATTTCAATTTTATTTCTTATTGATTACCATCCATCCCCTTCAGCTGCCGTGGTTTGAGCGCTGCGAACCCCCAGCACTCGCAGTACCTCTGACGTTACAAGAGGAACCTCGGGCCGAACATTTGAGCCCCTCCCTGAATGGGAGTTGTTCGGATTGGGTTGGACTCGAGGGGGCAGTAGTTCCCGATACCCGTGGGAGATCGGGTACGTCTCCTGACGGGGTTGAGGGAAGCCTATATTCCCGCGTACTAGCCAGTATAGCCAGTAGAAGGTGTGCCAGATCACTTAGGCGGATCCGCCGAGGTCATATCGGTAACCGGTAGCAGCGCGTAAGTGGCGTATCCACTTCCATCCCGTCTTGAGTCCACAGTACCAGATGGGGGGGGGGTGCTTGTTAGTCTCTAGGTCTTACTCTATTGAAAGCCCCATGGAGGTCCCGGCGCCCTTTTGGGACAGCTCGGTAATCCCTGGTCGTCAGAGGCGGAGGGTCAGTCTTCACTCTTCACTCTATGTGGATTGCCCTGATAGATACCCTCCAGTACATATATATGCAAAGGTCATTGAGAATGAAGACAACTTAAAGGGTTATTCTAAAAAAATTAAAATATGCATTAAAATTGTTATGAAAATATCTTAAAGTTAGGTTATTTTAACTCAAATTATTAACTATTTTTGAAAAAAATAAACTTTTTTGTTTGTTCTGAAAATTATGTCTAATCTTTGGAAGACGTTGAATTGATATAAAATGGTTTATTTTGTTTGTGACTTTTGTTGGCTACAGATTCACACACAATCTTTTATAAATGCTTATTTTGGATTTCAGTAGCCTCAAGACACACATCTCGACATCAAATTTTGATCGAAATACTCCCCCATTACTATACGCGAAATACATTTAACTGTATAGAAAAATTCAGGGAATACAGCGACACTTTTTGGTGTATTTCTGTGAATTCTCCATGTCCTGTTTTTGAGTAAAATACACGGCTGCTTCTATAGAAAAGAGGCAAGTTAAAAATCTCGTTGCAGAACGTTTTCATGATATTTGGGAGGTTTCACAAAGAAAGTAGGCTGGCTTTTATATCCCGTAAAGCGTGTAACTCTACAGAACGTCACGTTTCTGTCAAAATGCTATTCCAGCAAATCGCATTCCAGCAACTAGCGTTGTTTTGTGAGCGACCAGCCTCGTATATCAGCTGTCATATGGTGCAATATCCCAGTCTTTGTAACGTTTGTAGCTCTAGCTGGGCGGATATCCACATTGAAATCTTAATTTGTTTTGGGGGAAAATTAAAAGCTTTTTGCCGTCAAAGTTAGATCTACTAAATCCATGACCCATTTATCTTAGAATTAATAAGGAGTACTGAAATATTTATATGATGTAGGGCTTATCTTATACATGAATGCTTAATTTTTTTCTTGAATGATTAGTCTTTGAGTAACCAATTCATTTCATCTACAATTCGATACTTAGATTTCACGAGAAATATCGTTTTGAACCTCGCCATTTCAAATAAAAATGAAGATTAAAAGCCTGGCCCTGTAGCTCAGTAGGTAGAGTAGGTAGAGCACCTGCCTGCCGTGCTAGGGGTCCCGGGTTCGATTCCCGGCTGTTGGGGTGGGGATTTTTCTCCGACAAAGATAATTCCCCATTTTCCTCAGAGTCTGAAAGTATGAATTAGAGTTCGAATGTGTGCGTGATCTAATGATTAAACCCCAACGAATACGAGTTAACACCCTCGATATGTTCCAAAGGAGAATGGCCGCCGATATGACCATTAGAGTTAAAGACGAGGTATAAGTGTGTGCGTGATCTAATGATTAAACCCCAACGAATACGAGTTAACACCCTCGATATGTTCCAAAGTAGAGTGGCCGCCAATATGACCATTGGAGTTAAAGACGGGGTATAAATGTGTGCGTGATCTAATGATTAAACCCCAACGAATATGAGTTAACACCTTCGATATGTTCCAAAGGAGAACGGCCGCCGATATGAGCATTGGAGCTAAAGGCGGGGTATAAATGTGTACGTGATCTAATGATTAAACCCCAACGAATACGAGTTAACACCTTCGATATGTTCCAAAGGAGAACGGCCGCCGATATGAGCATTGGAGTTAAAGACGAGGTATAAATGTGTACGTAATCTAATGATTAAACCCCAACGAATTACGAGTTAACATCTTCGATATGTTCCAAAGGAGAACGGCCGCCGATATGACCATTGGAGCTAAAGGCGAGGTATAAATGTGTGCGTGATCTAATGATTAAACCCCAACGAATATGAGTTAACACCTTCGATATGTTCCAAAGGAGAACGGCCGCCGATATGACCATTGGAGCTAAAGGCGAGGTTATAAATGTGTACGCGATCTAATGATTAAAACCCAACGAATACGAGTTAACACCTTCGATATGTTCCAAAGTAGAACGGCCGCCGATATGACCATTGGAGCTAAAGGCGAGGTATAAATGTGTGCGTGATCTAATGATTAAACCCCAACGAATATGAGTTAACACCTTCGATATGTTCCAAAGGAGAACGGCCGCCGATATGACCATTGGAGCTAAAGGCGAGGTATAAATGTGTGCGTGATCTAATGATTAAACCCCAACGAATATGAGTTAACACCTTCGATATGTTCCAAAGGAGAACGGCCGCCGATATGACCATTGGAGCTAAAGGCGAGGTATAAATGTGTACGTGATCTAATGATTAAAACCCAACGAATACGAGTTAACACCTTCGATATGTTCCAAAGGAGAACGGCCGCCGATATGACCATTGGAGCTAAAGGCGATCTAATGATTAAAACCCAACGAATACGAGTTAACACCTTCGATATGTTCCAAAGTAGAACGACCGTCTGATATGACCATTGGAGTTAAAGACGGGGTATAAATGTGTACGTAATCTAATGATTAAACCCCAACGAATAAGGAGTTAACATTTTCGATATGTTCCAAAGTAGAGTGGCCGCCGATATGACCATTGTGGTTAAAGGTGGGGTACAATTGCGGGGGTCGGCCCAACACCTGAAAAGTATGTTTTGTGGAATGTTTATGATGGAAACCGGAGGACCCGGAGGAAACCCACCCCAGCGCCATGTTGTCCACAAATCCCACTTTGCGGTCGCCTGGGATCGAACCCAGGCCACGTAGGTGAGAGCTAAGCGGTGTAACCACTCAGCCATGGCACGACCATATATCAGAAATACCTTTAGAAATTTCGGGTATGGATTCCTTACACCACAAGAAGGAAAGAAAAGATGTTCCAAATCCTTTGTTTTCTTGTTAGGAGCTCCTTTGATTTCTCTTTAACACCTGCAGATACTATATGCACACGCCATCATAACATCAAATGTCTCGTATAATTAGAAACATATTCTCTCTTTCATCCTACCACTTTAAACAGTTAAAAAAGCACCATCTACCCACCGTTTATTATTGTAAATGTATTATGATGCCATTAGGGAACCGACTAAGAATGAATCTTCAACGACTACATTACATGTACACAGTTGAAACGTTGAAGACAGACGAATAACGCAAACAAGTCTCCATAGCAACACTTCGCCATCTATTGTATATAATTCAATGGGTCAAAAGCTTCTATGTGTGCATAGAGAAATGAACTTGTGAAGTTGGCCTACGAAGGCCGTTGAACGTACATTTTCATTAAGATATGAATAACGAGAAAACAAAGGATTATGGGACATATGATGTTCATATGACCTTTTTTTTCCAATTTTGTAGTGTAAGAAGTCCATACCCAAGGTTTGTAAAAGTATTTCCGATATATCCTGTATGATAGATGCATGGGAATATGACATTGATGGAGAAACTTACATAACAACAGTGCTTGTATTTTCTCTACTCTGTATACTAGTTATTTGAAGTATTGTATCCTTAGAAAAAAATTGAAGACCAAGATTTAAGCGGAAATATATATTTCGAGGTTTTCTTAAATTCTCCCAATTTTTGTTTATATGAAGGTCTGTGTGTGTACGTGTGTGCGCGTGCGTGAAAGAAAGAGAAAAGCATAACTCAAACCGAAAATTCGGTTATGTACCATCTTTATGGGGCACACGGTATGCTTACGGCACTAGACTGCAAGCCAGGAGGTCGCGAGTTCGATTCTCGATGGTACCATTGGAATTTATTTCTCATGGTATCCTTTTGTCGGTGAATCCTGGGGTTTTCTCAGCCTCTAACGAAATGATTACCAGGGTAACCCCTGGGGGTGAAGGCGGCTGCCTCGTGGGGCTGACCACTTCACAGGCCTTGTATGCCGATGTCTATATAGATGGATGCCGTAACCATCCGCCGCCCTAACTAGGCCGCCTAAGAGCTCTCATGGGCTTTTATTTATTTATTATTTGTTTTTTTGTTTTTAGTGACGATGAATGCAGAGCTGCGCTAAGGAAGGGCGCAGGAATCGTGGTTTTATCTGGCTATGGCCATGACACAAGGCCCTGACCATAGCACAGAGGCTCAGGACGGAAAAGGTACGAAAGAAATAGCGGAAAGTTTGTAGGTAGGAAGTTCTTTTATTGTTAAACATTTTCATCTGCGCACTAATTGTGCTTGGGGGGAGTACAAGGCGCTTGTGGGCCTAGTGGCGGCGAGAACGATGTTGCGTGGTTGAGTTTTGGTGTCCAAGATGTGCGAGGAACTTGTTGAGTTGTCGCTCAAGTGAACTTTGCAGAGATACAATTTGTGAGATGACATGAGGGTCATTTATGCATTGTTGTTCGACGTACTTTTTTGTGTTGTATTCCAGCTGAGTCAGTGCAAGTTGAGAGTCCAAGTAGTTCTGTCTAATAGTGTCAAGTGTGGTGTGCATGTTTTGAATAGTATTGGATATGGTCAGGAGTTCTGTCAGTTTTGTTGTGGCGTCAGTGATGAGGTGCTCTAGCTGTCTTGTGCGTTGGTCAATGGTGTCTAACGTCCTGGTGTGGTCGGCGTTGTGTGTGTTGGTAACTGCCTCCTCCAAGTTGGTCAGGCGAGGGCCGAGGTTAAGAACCTCCGAGTGGAGGTCCTGCATCGCCTCGCCGGAGGGCCCTGAGGATGCAGCTGTGTTGGAGTTGGTTGCAATCTTCACCTCGATGGCGGCTAGTCTGGTTGAGATGTTGCTGATGTCACTGCGTAGGTCCCGCAAGGCCTCCACGAGCGGTCCTGCAGCTGTACCCGTGGCCGGTGAAGGGCGCGTGGCGGCGAGTGGTTGCCCGTCCTTCGGGTAGAGTGGGCACTGCGCCTGTCGTGTAAAATGGCCGAAGCCATCACAGGTGGCGCAGTATCGACGGCGACGGCGAAGGTCGTGCTGGCGACACTGCCCGGTTAGTGTTGGAGCACCACAGTAGTGGCATCTTGGCCGGGCAGTGCAGCTCTCTGCGGTGTGCCCGTAGTAGCAGCAACGCCGACATGGAACTCGACGCACCGCTCTTGCAGCCTCGACAGGTAGGGGCTGCCCTAGCAAGGG
The DNA here is from genome assembly GCA_030765055.1 of Mantis religiosa. Classification (NCBI taxonomy): domain Eukaryota; kingdom Metazoa; phylum Arthropoda; class Insecta; order Mantodea; family Mantidae; genus Mantis; species Mantis religiosa. Next base: position 23,124,067 of record CM060958.1, read on the forward strand.
CAAGCCCGATGCCAAGGCTGCCTCTTAGTCCCGGTGGTCGGCGAGCTGAAGCCGGACAAGCTGTGAGGGTCCGTGCTGTGTGTGGATGCGTGTGGCTCTCAGTGCAGAGGGCCACCGAAGTTGAGCGGCGTTCAAGACGAAACAGTCGGGCAAGTTTCTCATTGGCTACCTTTATCTACCATCTTTATATTCAAGTTGAGCAACTTCCCAAAATGCAACGCCAAGTTTTCAAGAATACAATCTCCCCAGTATACCTTCTATATGGAACAGTTTTCAAAAATATAGATTTCCTCAGAAGTACCTGTAACGATTTTAATTAAACTGTCGTATGATTAAGATGTTTTCATGTCAAATGAAATGTATATCTTGAGTTTTCTAGGAACAGCCTCCCAAGTTCCCTTCATTGTATATAACATTTGTCTAACTAGTAAACCGTAAGAGATAGACAAAATCTAATGCGCACAAAATGCAAATCTTGTTAAGACAAACAATTTATGTCTTATGCATTTTTTCGTGGAGTAATTGTTTAAAGTTTCCAGGGAGCAGATAGAGACCGTACTTTTAAGCATGTTTGGTTAAGGGGGGACGTACGCAAATATTCAGGATCTTACATAAATAGCCATAACATCCAAAGTTTTCAAGTTAGAGAAGTGAAACTTAGTATGCTCATTTAAGATAATACAGTTAATGTGTACAATTTTTTTTAATAATTTTCCATTGTTTATAACTAATGCTACATATTTTTTCTTAATGCAGAGATATTTACAAACTTAAGCCCATTTTTTTTTTTAAATTCACATATGCTATCTTTCTGAAATTTGGTATGTTATTTTAGAACACACTAAAAATGAATTTGTTGCATTTAGATTTCTTATTGAAGCTGTATAGAATTTTAAAAAAAATGATAATCATACGCATCCTTTAAAAATTAAAGTAATTACATATATTTTGTATCATCACATTCCATCTGGAGCTTAATCTTAAATTCTAGAACCAACAATTTGTTCATTGTGACATAAAAAAGTTGTGTGCTAAATTGCATCACTGTAGATGAAGTAGTTTGAGAGAAAAATGAGTTGAAGTTGTAGAAAACGCAAGTTACGGGGAAAGGCAACTAAAAATACAATAAGTATTATTCAGTTTGCCTTTTAATTTTAAGTCAGAACTTCCCATATCCATAGTCTGTATCCTCATTCTGGTCTTCTTCAGCCTTTCTTTTTAAATTCCTCTTCTGTCTTGCTTCTTTCTGCATTAATTTCATAGCTCTTTCTGCACCAGCGATGAGAATGTTGTCGGTACTCTGCAAATTATTTCCATAAACACACCAGGTTGATACCCTAACTGATGCATAACTTTCTTTCTGCCAACATTCCCATCATTAAACACTTTTGCAGTATCAAATGTAGCAATTTTCACCACCATGGAAGACACAAATGATGTTTTGGGATACCTTTTCCATATCAAACTGTTGAGGCTTTCATTTGGGTTTTGTGTCTCTCCATAGAGACATTTTTTAGCAAGTCTGTGTGTGCTAAGAATTGGTAGGTGGGCTTTATAGATTCCAAGACAGCTGATGGAAGACTATGTGTTGCTACTATGCAACACTAGGGCATTTAATTTTTTAAAGGTACATACAGACCACGTACAGTAATAATATTTTGGTGTTTGATAGCTAACACTGTATACTATTTTACAAAAAAAAAAAAAAATTAGATTTTTTGAACATTTTCTCGTACGTTCCCCCTTAATGAACCTATAGGCTGCAGCGCTTCGTTTCAGTACAAGTAGGATATTATAAAAAGAAATAGTGGAAGGAGTGGACGTAAGTAGGCTCGTAAAAATAATAAGACATTCACTTTTACATACATTTATGTGTTATTGTGCAGGCAAGAAGAAACTAAAGATAACGAAAAAGCGAAAATTCAAACACTCATCCAACTGTTAAAAAACAGACAATTGGTCTAATTGGTTGTCTTATCACATCAACAAGTGCTGGAACACACGTACATTTACTTCCAAACAAAAGTGCATCGCTGTGCCATACCTTGTCTTACCCTTCCAAAGATGTCAGGGGTTTCCCTGATTTCAGCAGCTGCGCTGGCAATTGGCGCTACAAGGATTTTCTCCGTGTCAACAGCAGTTTCATAAACCATTGCCTTCATGTGGCCCCACAAAAAGAAACCCATTGGCTTCAAATTAGCAGAGCGTGTTGGCCAGGCAGTGAATCCACCTCAACCTATCAAACAATTGCCGAGTGTAGCTGTCAGATGGTTGCATGCTTGATTTCCAAAATGAGTTGGTGTCCCATCATGCTGAAATCACGTGTTAATTCTGATGTTGAAGTTCGCTTAGTCTCTGATAAATACTGGCTACTGTCTTGGTGAGGACAATGGCGGTTTGGAAATCTTTCCCGGTAAAGCCTCTACGCCGAAATACCCCAAGTTAATACTTCATCATATACCAAATGTTAGTTAGTTACTAACACTCCCCACATGGCAACCTTAGCCTTCGGGGTAACCTCACCCCACCAAGTGATGACCGGACCCATTTCTCAGGTGGAGGCACCCAGAGGGCGGTGTCCATTACCTCCGATGATAGGGTGATAGTGAAGATGGCGGTGAGGTGAGAGGACCTACAGTTTTTACCGTGGACTCCGAACCACGTTGGGCATAGGGGATACTTCACGTGTGCTAGACAGAGGTGAAGGCGTGGATAGGGCCGACTTAAAATCGCCAACCCCAGAGCCGGGAATCGAACTCGGGACCCTTAGAACGGGAGCCGCGAAGGAAACCAACGCGCTACCCCGGCGCCCTCATATACCAAATGTATGTTCGCCAATTCATGCCATGTGTAACATTCCATGTCTGACGTATTTCTCTAACGTCACTGTTCTGTTCACAAGGAAAGACACATTAAAACTAAAGCAGTACATAAAGTGGGAAGTAAACAGACATGCTTTAAACTATACCGAATGCTCGTGAGCTCTGGAAGTAAACAAACCTAGTTTTTTAATACTTTTTTATTGATCGATCAGCAGTACAATGCTTTACAGATCAGAGTGAAAAGAAGGTAACAGTACAATAAGAACAATAACACTCAGGAGTAGGCTAACAGGCCTCCCCCTAACTGCATTAAGTTAGAACTCCAATAATACTCTCTGAGAAATTATGTCAATATTGAAGATGTAAGACAGACATCAAGCACTAGAATCACTCGAATCAGATGTATCACTCAGAAGCAGGTCCTGTGGTAGTCTCCTCTTCAAGCGTGAGGGCTGGCACGTGCAGACGCCGATGTTATAATGCACAGCTCCTGGAACTTCTTGTAGTGTGGAAAAGAATCGACGAGCGATCCTGCAAATGTAGTCGTGAAGAGGTAACAGTCCTAGTTCGTGATGGAGCTGCTGATTACGGATGAACCATGCAGCGTTGGTAGCGCTGTGTAACCTGAAGACGACGCAGATGACATGTGTGTGCGGCCCCCCCACACTTGGCAGGCATATGTAATAAGCGGACGAACGAGTGATTTGTAGAGTAACAATGAAGACTGTAGGCAAAGGCTGGAACGGCGATGCAACAGAGCTGAGAGTTTTGAAAGTCCGCCGGAGGCCAGTGATATAAGACGATCGATGTGAGCACGCCAGGTCAGTCGAGAGTCCAAAAGCACTCCAAGGTATTTAACGGAAGTTGTAGTGGGGAGCCAAGGGGCATTGTTCCTGTAGAGACACAACGTAGGAAGCGGTTAATACCGGCGAAGAGTCAAGATTTTAGGTTCGGTTTTCTGAGGGTTCAATGAGATCCGCCAAGTACTGAACCAATGAGTTAGGCGATCTAAAGAGAGCCGTACTACTTGTTGTGCGTGCTGGAGATTAACATGAGAATAATATAGTACTTTGTCATCAGCGTAAAGATCTAAAGAAGTCGGAGCTAAGTCAGGAATACCAGAAATGTATATATTAAATAGAGTCGGGGCCAAGATAGAACCCTGTGGGACACCTGCGGTAATATTACGTGGAGATGAAAGCTTTCCACCAATGCGTACTATACAAACCTAGTGATAGTAGAAATAACAAACGCCTCTTGGACTAACACGAGTGTACTCTGTTTTCTCCAATTCCTGCCTATCAATATCCATCTTGCAACGAAACGAGGCCTCGCAGCCTATAGGTTACTTGACAAAATATGATTCACACAAGGTTATTTATCTACTGCCAAATTTTGTCAGTCTAATTTAGAAGCACCCTATATAAACTATATATACTTATTTAAAATAGAAATACGTTATAAGATTTTTCGCTCTTGGAGATGAAAAGTGCACGAAATTTCAAAGGGTTCACATAGAAACATGATCTTAAAACATTCGACTATCGCATTATTACCATTATGCTGTTATTCCTACAATAAAATATGTAATAAAGTATTTCTGGAATTCTAAATTGAGTAATAAGGTCGCGTGTTACAATATGGGATGTTACCGTAAAAAACGGGATCTCAGCAAGGGATGCGTGAATGCTGAAGATGCACTGCCACATTAAGATAAAGTTTGTGGTTCTTAACGAACCCAGTGACTGCATAAGAGAACAGTTTGAATAACAAGGAAAGGCCGCATATCATTACGTAAATCTTTCTCTTTATTACTTCTACCAGCATCGCACGTGTGCAGTTTCTTGCTGGTTTATTGGCTACCGGTGAATTTATGTAACCTTTGATTAACTTGAATATGAAATTTGGGTAGAATTAATCCGAAATGCTGAACAAATATATTTGTGTGATGTTACATTAATATGGCTTTCTCTAGACTGTCATTTATTTATACATTTCCTTCATAAACTCTTCTTGCAACAGCTTATTCATTTGTTTAAACTTAAAAACTATATTCTGCCGAACAACAGCCGAAGACAGGCCAGGTCCCACCGCCCACCTCTGCTTACAAAGGCGTCACGAGTGGGGCGTGGTACTGGAAGATAGACGATTTTGACGCCCCGAATACCTCAAGTAGCTCCTGAGGGACTTTAATAAGGCTGAGCGTACTCCGGACCACGTTTTGCAGTCGGAAAAAGTCCCCACCATGTCACTGGAAATCGAACCCGGGCGTTCCACTTAATAACCAGCTATGCCAGCACCGCACTCCTAATTCCCCTTAATCAAGATTGATTACATATTTACAAGTTTCGGTCCATATGTAAGAACAATCGGTAGGTTTACCCGATAGTCACGTTTTTAAAAAATGAGTTGTTTTAAATTTTAAGACCTTTCCATGACCACGAGAACAATAACGAATATTGATTGACTTAATGCTTTAAAAAGTATATATAAGTTAAATTTGATAACCCAAATCACATATCACAAATGATTAACACAACAATTAAGTTTATTTTAGGTAAAGTGTGGTCTTAAACTATATCTGTAGTTTTTGTGTAGTGTGATATTTATCTATTACGGTTTAAAAATAGCAATTGCTCTAGAATGAAATGTCTTTCGGATAGGATACTATAGTCTGTCTACTTACCGTAGGCCACGCCGTGGCTCAGTGGTTAGACCGCTTGGCTCTCACCAAGGCGGCCCGGGTTCGATCCCAGGTGACCGCAAAGTGAGATTTGTCGTGGACAACACGGCGTTGGGGCGGGTTTTCTCCGGGACCTCCGGTTTCCCCCGCCATCTCATTCCAACGGTGCTCCATCTTCATCTCATGTATCATCAGTGTCACCGCCTGCGGTGCCGTATGTAGTAAAAGCGGGCGTTAAACGCTACACATTTCATTACTTACCGTAACTTTCTTATTTCTTTTTTTCCTTCTTTTTTCCATCTTGTTTTATTCAGGAGATTCCAAATTACATGTCTAGTCGAATGTGGATATCGAAGGTCTAAATAGAGGACCATATTTCGTTTACGTACTGCAGGTGAGAAGAAGATAAACTAAAAACCATGGGTATACTTATACAACTCTGAAGTTATGTTCCTAATTTACAGTGTAATTGGTTACAAAATTTATACACTGATCACGAAGGATGTGTCGCATTATACAACAGTTGCATGTAGGTGATGTACTGCAGTGAAACTGTCTCCAGTTCGAAGTTGTAATATATCGAAGCCTTTACAAAGAAAGTCTCAGGAGAATGAGGCGCAAGAGGGATTAGACACTAATCCGATACCCTCCTTGGTAGTGTTTATGACACCCCATGTCAGTTCAGTTACAACCCATTCAAAACATTTTGACGCCTTCTTTTGTGGATAAAACTTCTCGGTTTTAGTGTACTGGGTGAATAGGGAGTGTGTTTTTTTAACGGTTCTACCTAGCTGATCTGAAAAGTTTCCGACCTAATAAAGATACAAGACATTTTTACAGATTTTTTTTTAACATAGTCTCCTTGTAACTCTACACACTTCTCCCAGCGATGCTCCCATCTCTGTAACCCGTCCAAAGAGTACTCGGCGTTTTTCAACATAGTCTCGTTGTAACTCTACATACTTCTCCCAGCGATGCTCCCATCTCTGTAAACGGTCCAAATAGTACTCGTCGTTTTTCAACATAGTCTCCTTGTCACTCTACACACTTCTCCCAGCGATGCTCCCATCTCTGTAACCCGTCCAAATAGTATCGGCGTTTTTCAACATAGTCTCCTTGTAACTCTACATACTTCTCCCAGCGATGCTCCCATCTCTGTAACCCGTCCAAATAGTATCGGCGTTTTTCAACATAGTCTCCTTGTAACTCTACATACTTCTCCCAGCGATGCTCCCATCTCTGTAACCCGTCCAAGTAGTACTCGGCGTTTTTCAACATAGTCTCTTGTAACTCTACACACTTCTCCCTGCGATGCTCTCATCTCTGTAACCCGTCCAAATAGTATCGGCGTTTTTCAACATAGTCTCCTTGTAACTCTACATACTTCTCCCAGCGATGCTCCCATCTCTATAACCCGTCCAAATACTACTCGGCGTTTTTCAACATAGTCTCTTGTAACTCTACACACTTCTCCCTGCGATGCTCTCATCTCTGTAACCCGTCCAAGTAGTACTCGGCGTTTTTCAACATAGTCTCCTTGTAACTCTACACACTTCTCCCAGCGATGCTCCCATCTCTGTAACCCGTCCAAATAGTACTTGGCGTTTTTCAACATAGTCGCTTGTAACTTTACACACTTCTCCCAGCGATGCTTCCATCTCTGTAATCCGTCCAAATAGTACTCGGCGTTTTTCAACATAGTCTCTTGTAACTTTACACACTTCTCCCAGCGATGCTTCCATCTCTGTAACCCGTCCAAATAGTACTCGGCGTTTTTCAACATAGTCTCCTTGTAACTCTACACACTTCTCCCAGCGATGCTTCTATCTCTGTAACTCGTCCAAATAGTACCCGGCGTTTTTCTCTGTAAAATAATTGTTCACGAAGGTAATTGCCTCTTCATTTGACAAAAATCTCTGTCCTCCGAGCGCAATTTTCAGATGTGGGAACAAAAATAAGTCGCTTGGGGCTAGATCTAGTGAGTAAGACGGATGGTCAAGCAGTTCAAACCGTAATTCGTGGATTTTCGCCATTGCAACTGCTGTGGTGTGAGACGGTGCGTTGTCTTGGTGAAACAGGATTTTCTTTTTCTGCAAATGTGGCCATTTTTCCGCAACTTCTGCTTTCAGCTTGTCAGGCAAGGTAATGGTTTTTCCTTTTTGAAGATAATCTATTGAAATAACTCCACGACTATCCCCCCCCCAAAAAAAAAACCGCCATCACTTTTCCATCCGAAAAAAAAGAGGTTTTGCTTCTTTTGGAGCCGGTTTCCCCTTTGCAGTCCACTGTTTGGACAGTATTTTTGTTTCGGGCGTATAGTGGTGTATCCAAGTTTCATCTACGGTAAATAATCGGCGCCAAAACGTGGATTTATTGCACCTAAACTGCGCCAACCGAGCGTTGGAAATGTTCATTCGAACATTTTTGGTATAACGTGAGCAAGCATGGCACCCAACGCGCGGACAGCTTCCTCATGTCTAAATATTGATTTAATATGTAACAAACACGTTCTTTTGACACGTTCATAGCCTCTACTATCTCTCTCACTTTAATTCGGCGGTCGTGAAGCACCATTTGGTGAACTATGGCGATTTTTTTTGTTGGTAAGTGCAGCTTTCGGACGTCCCGAACGTTCATCGTCTCCTAAGCTCTTACGGCCACGTTTAAATTCATCTGCAAACTCCCCATACACAGAATCCAACTCATCTTTGATTTGCGTAGGCCTATTGCCTTTCAAAAACAAATATTTAATGACAACTCGATACTCGATTTTGTCTATTTTCATAAAAACACTCACATCAACTCACTCAAACAATTGAGTGTCAAAAATGGCTGAAAGAATGGCGAGTAGCTGTCAACAGATTAATTAATGAAATTCACTATCTTTTATTTACTAGTGCTGCCATCTTCATGTTGAGGTCGGAAACTTTTCAGACCACCCTCGTACTCGTTGTGTAGGATGCGTTCTCTGTCACACACGTTCACTGTCCTTGTCGCACTGTGTAAGGGTGGAAATAACTCTTAAATTTTTTTCAATTAAGTCCGAAACGTCCTATATATGTTAACTGTATAACCGGATTTACTTAAGTTTTATCATGTTCATGCGCATGAAATGACATAACGAGCTACAAGTTTACAGTGTAACGGTGTAAGAAACAATAGCAGTGTTATCTGCTATGAGTGAGTGATATTTGGGTAGACGGTATGCATGGCCAGCGGACCAGTGCGGCTCAACCAGGTACATAAGCCTTTACAGATCAGTTACTTCAGCAGCCCAGCTCGTCCTCGAGTGCACACAGACTAACTTTTGTCTGCGGGGAGACGTTAGTTCGGGTCAGCGAGCACCCTGTCCCCAAATATATAAAGAGCCAGGCTCCAAAATCCACAATTCGTGGAAATTTTACGTGATGGCAGAATTTGTAACTTTGCTTTTACATACATTTGCTAATAACTTGTCGGGAGTACGGTAGCGGCTTCTCTCAGCTACCCATTAGCGTTTATTACTTTATCTATGGTAGTACTGCCTTCTAACCAAATATTTGATACACGAAATTCACGTTTGAGGTTTTATGAATTAGAAATAGGTACTGCCCACATGTTTTAAAAGAAAATCCATTATCTAAAGCTACCTTACATGGAAAAATCTTCGTTATTCTTTTATTTTTTCAGTAGTAGCAGCAATAAGTTTGCTCAAAATACCGTATTTTTAGGGTATTTGCAATACAATTAAATTGCTTAATTTAAATTTTCTGGGAATAGGTCACTAACTTTTCTTAATGACGTTTGCATAGCAGGTAAACCCTATGAGACATAAAAATCTTACTGCTACAAAGTACGTAGACCTCGTTAAAGCAGGTAATTTTGGTGAAAGAAAATTGTTTTATTGGTTTAACATTTCTAAGACACCTTGTTATTGCTTTGGAGCTACAGACATGTGCACATTATTAGTCTCAATGGTGAAGTTTTTAACATATACCGTTTTTTTTTCTATTTATTTAACAGAAATAATATTACAAAATATTTTTTTAACTCTTAGTATTTTTTATGCATTCCTTTAGCCTTTATTACCATTTTGATGCATTTAGGCATGTTCTCTACAAGGGCGGAACACTTTTCCTTTATTTCTTCATCTCTGTGCCAAATGCTTATCAGGTCCTCAATAAGCTGAACTTCTGTTGTTATTTTCAATTTTTTCAGTCTCTGTTTAACAATACGCCACAGATTCTCTATTGGATTTAAATCAGGGCTATTCCCCGGCCATGTTTTGTTTGGGGAACTGGGTTACAGATTTTGCTCTATGGCAGGGAGCACTGTCATGCATGAACACAAAATCACCATTTGGAAACCATTCTTTACTTTGCGGAAATAGTCTTGTTTCTAATACACTTTTATACTGTTTCTGCTCCACAGATCCCATAACTATGTATAATCTTCCAGGTCCATGGACAGACATACAGCTCCAGACCATTTTTGATGTTGGGTGCTTTACTTTTTGATCGACACACTGAGGGGAAAATGCTTCTTTATCTGTCCTTCTCACACATTGGCTGCTCTCTTCACATACTTCAAACATGGATTCATATGAGAAAATTACCGGAAACAATAACAACCTCTATTAATATTAAACAGTTTTAAAATTGCTCAAAGATAGTGTAACAAAACTAGCAATGAGAGAAACAAGGTTTAGGCTGTTTATTTCATTTCCATAAAATTTACATGTATTTTATGCTATATACAATTTTCATACTATTTACCTTTCTCCAAAATTCCACTGGATGTTTCTGCATCTCTTTGGCCCATTCTAAGCTGTTTTTTGCCATTGCAAGTGTCAGTTTAGCCTTTTTACGAGGCCTGCGTGCTGGTAAACCTGCTTCACATAATCTTCTGCGAACTACTGAGGCTGATATTTCTGTACCGTACTGCTTTAGTTGATTACTGAGGTCAATGCTGGTTGCTCTTCTATTTTGTTTTACCACCTGCACAAGTTTTCCTTGCATCCTTGATGATAGCTTTCTTTTCCTCCCGCATTTTCCATCCCTTTGTAAGGCCAACGTCTCACCGAATGTCAAAGCCTGATTAATGTGACTAACATTTTAACAAGATTTTTGTGAAATACACAATTTCTTAGCTATTTCACGTTGTGAATAAAGAGTTTCCTTCAAAAGACTCTCAGTTACAGTTACTTTCCTTGGGGAAAGGTCAGCAGTTTTACCCATAACCTCACTTTTGAATCAATGTGAATGCTATGGATAAGATACACGATGTTACCTGGCTTGAGATCAATTAATAATAAACACTGAGGATATATTAGCCATAAAACACAATAAAGGCAAATTTTAACAATCTTCAGTTACTATATTCACCAAATGAAAGCAATATCACCAAACAGTTGGATAAACAGACATGAAGGAAATGGCTGCTCTTAATTCAGAGCTACCACCATATTGCAATAAGTGAAAGAAAAATCCCCCAGCTGTTATTAAGAGAGAAATTACATTGAATATGCTTCATATTATAGCCAGGAAAAGAATTACGACAAATTGAAATAGGTTACGGGGGTAAATAACCATTATTTTGAATTTTAAACTGAATCAAAGTAAAACACATGAATGAGTCTAATAATTTGCACACGTCTGTACAATCCATATTCATTTCTTCTCGAGTTCATGAAAAAAGGACGGAATTTCAAAGCTATCACCTAACTAGCAAGTTTCAAACATTATGACTATGTTTTATACCAACAACAAAATGTGTAATGAGGGTTCTATCTCTGTTAACAAGATTGAGAATAATCTGCGTGAAATTAGCCTTAAAAAGATCGAGTAGAGAAAGTCACGTGAGTGCAGTACGTCAGAATTTGTTTGTACAGTTTTTTAAACAGCCAGGTTATCCAGATGTCCGGGTTATAGAGCTCCGGGGTAACGAGTGAGTGATGATGAGTATAAGGGCGCAGAGGTCATCAGCGCCCTTTTTAAAACAAACTGGTCATGGCAAAAGCCAGATATGAATTCCTCTAAAACCCTATAAATATGTAAATAGAGTTACAAAAAATACATACACGTAAAAAACTATAAAAACAAAAGAAATATAAATCTAAAAAGCCATAAATTCTATTCGCTAAATCCTAAACTCTAAACTAGGAAAGAATCTAAAAACCTTCTCCACTACTGCGTTATCGTCCGCTAGCATTTCTGCAAAGCTGACCGGCAGCTGCAGAGACGTCCTAAGGTCTGCTAGGTGAAAACACTCTAGCAGCACGTGTCGTACAGATAACGCTTCATTGCAAAACGGACACAGCGGAGAAGGTTCCTTTTTAGATAGAAAACTATGAGTAAAAAAGCAGTGCCCAATACGTAACCGAGCCAAAGTCACCTCCTCGCGACGAGATGACCGACAGGAGGTAACCCAGGGAATCGGAAGTTCTTTGACAGATCTAAGTTTATTATTGCGGACCACTCTTCCTGTCAGCAGGTGTGCACAGCTCTCCGCAATACGGCCCTAAAATCTTCCGATGTCACACATGGTACTCGAACTCTGGGCTTCATGGTAGCCGTCTTGGTTGCCGAATCCGCCATTTCATTCCCCCGCAAGCCTACGTGACCAGGGATCCACGCACACACCACGTTAACGCCAGAAGCGTGTAAAACGTGGAGGGCATCCTGTATACGCTGCACAATAGGGTGGTAGTTGTACAGCTGCCGTAGACTTTGAAGTGCACTGAGGGAATCACTTAGGATTAAGCAGTCCCCTAACTTTCGTCGACGTACATGTAAAATGGCCCGGTATATTGCATAAAGCTCTGCAGTAAAAATGGAGGTGCTAGTGTGGAATCCGAATGTATACGGTTCAGTTCCACACACGTAAGCACAACCAACACCATTTGAGTTCTTGGAGCCATCAGTATAAATCACAAAATGGTCCTCATATCGCGATAAAAATTCTTAAAAAACATGTGCGGATACTAGACATAGACATGGTAGATTTATCATATTTAGTCATGCCCAGACGCTCTGCACAACCAAGGAGGGTATGTCCTCTCCCCCCTAGGATACATTTTGGGCATTTCAGTATCAATACTGTAAAGAGTAGTTTGGGTGCGGAAATGTTCTTGAAAATCTTCGTGGAACATGCTTAGAGTGCGTTGAAGCAAGTGTGTTGTTAAGTGAACTTTCATTTTTCGTTTACACGCAAACAGATGCACAGATATTTAAACAATGACTTCCAGGAAGTCTCAGAGCATTCATTTCTTATAGAATAGCGTACGTAGTCGAGACAGTAATATGTAATACATGTGTATCATCTCTTCTCCCTTCTGTAATAATGCAGTTTGAACACTCCTATCAACGTATCTTATTGTTAAACAGTCTGTTAAACTCAACTGGGATTAGAAACACGACATGCAGTAAGACAAAGAAGATGTTACAGTTTCCAAACTAAGTTTGTTCCTCCCGTAGGATGAAACACAAGTTCCTGTAACGTTTTGCCGTTAGAACAAGAATAGTTAACGTTGGTGAAGTTTTAGGTGGCAGTGACGTGCGCACTGAACACCAGAGAAAGAAATAATTATTCACACTGACTGCTTCCGCAGCTCCTATTATCTCGGGTGTGCATTCCATTCCCTTAACGCGTTTTGCAGTTGCGGTTTGCGAATGGGCCATTTCCTCTGAGAGATGCTTCACTGCAAAAGAGGTGAGAGAGAGAGAGAGGGAGACCAGGGAATTGTACGCTCCGAATGTGTCGCGAATATTTCACTTTCTTTGTCTGTACGCCAATGGTCATACAAAGGGTTTTTCTGTGTCTCTTTTAGTATAGGTCACAAATTTTTTTTAATTTACAAATATTCTTTTTTGTCTAAAAAACTGTAAGTTTTGTGTTTGAAAATTAAAAATATATGCTTATATACATTTCACAATAAAACCTAGGGCAATTTCCATTCCTCATGATATTCTGAACCTGATTAGGAAATTTCATGAATGTAGTACAAAAACTGCATCGCAAGGAGCATTTTACAGGAAGAAAAATGCTGAAAATATGAACATTGAGAAAACAGCGATTTAAGATTTAATTGCATAACTCACATTAAATTCCACCAGGCTGATAGTTTGGACCCTCAGATTTCTTTTTCCTCTCCTCTGTTGCTGCTTTTTCCACCTTTTTCTTCTTTAGATGTTGCTTTTCTTCTGCACAACTTCGCTTCTTGCTTTGCAGGATACGAGTCTGATCTCGCTGCACTGAAGTTTTCCTTGCTGAGTCTACTACACTTTCACCTCTGATATTTTGCTGCAGCTCCAATGACTTAAGACTACTCATGTTAAACTCACTGATGCTTTTAATAACAGCAAGATCCAATTTTTGTTTTGATATGAAAACTTCCTTTGGGCACTTATTCCATATGACATGATGCAAAGATTCATTGGCATTCTGCGTTTTTCCTGTTTTGCACATCTCTAGTAATGTTGTAGAAGCCAGCCTCTGATATATTGGCAACATTTTAGGAACTATTTTGTCTGAAAGCCTTATTTTTCTTTTCTTGAATTGAAAATTTAAGAACGGAAAACAGACAAAAAATGTGGATGTAGGAAAAAGAGGGCGTGACTCTGACAGAGTTTAAAGGCCACCGACATTTAAATAAGCATTTAAAAATGGCGTCCGGAGGCAAATTATGCATTTTTCACATTCGGGAATGTCTAAATTATTTTATAGAATTAAAATTAAAAAAGTCGTTATTTTCACGATTTTCATGAAATTTCAGTCATACATACCCTTAAGAAAACATGCGCCCTATTCACTCTGTACATTAAAACCGAGAAGATTCATTCATAAAAATAGAAACCGTCAGAATGTTTTTGAATGGTCTGTAACTGTACTGACATGGGGTGTCATAAACCTGTCCAGGGAGGGCGTGGGAACCTTCGCCAACCCCCCTGCGTCTCGTCCCTCGGAGACTTACTCTCCTGTGGAGGAGTGTACTTGTTTCGGAGTGTCATGAAACCTAAAAAGGTGGCAATTTTAACGGTTCCCCTTGGTCATAAACATAAGTCGCTTAATATATGTTATATCAAAATAACATTAGGTTAGCATAGATATTCTAAACTGATTATTTTGCATGGAAAGAAAATACACAGCTATTACAGAAAAACACATTATAATAGATAAGGCATATATATACAGGGTGTTACAAAAAGGTACGGCCAAACTTTCAGGAAACATTCCTCACACACAAAGAAAGAAAATATGTTATGTGGACATGTGTCCGGAAACGCTTAATTTCCATGTTAGAGCTCATTTTATTACTTCTCTTCAAATCACATTAATCATGGAATGGAAACACACGACAACAGAACGTACCAGCGTGACTTCAAACACTTTATTACAGCAAATGTTCAAAGTGTCCTCCGTTAGCGAGGTTACATGCATACATCCTCCGTCGCATGGAATCCCTGATGCGCTGATGCAACCCTGGAGAATGGCGTATTGTATCACAGCCGTCCACAATACGAGCACGAAGAGTCTCTACATTTGGTACCTGGGTTGTGTAGACAAGAGCTTTCAAATGCCCCATAAATGAAAGTCAAGAGGGTTGAGGTCAGGAGAGCGTGGAGGCCATGGAATTGGTCCGCCTCTACCAATCTATTGGTCATTAATCTGTTGTTGAGAAGCGTACGAACACTTCGATTGAAATGTGAGGAGCTCCATCGTGCATGAACCACAATGGGTATTTTGACATTTGTCTGTACGAATGGTTTCAATTTACATTTTAAGAGAAATACTAAAATGAGCTCTAACATGGAAATTTAGCGTTTTCGGTCACATGTCCACATAACATATTTTCTTTCTTTGTGTGTGAGGAATGTTTCCTGAAAGTTTGGCCGTACCCTTTTGTAACATCCTGTATATATATAAAATAAGAAGTGTATGATGGACTAGAAATGTAGATGAACGGAGAAACAGAAATATGAGGTCCCTCAAGGTTGAGAACACAGGTCGGTCGGCTTTCTTCATAACAAGTCCACCCCTAGGAAAACAATGCCTGCGAACCATGTAGAAGGTTGGTCTGCTGCTCTGTTCTCTCTTTCATGCCAATACGTACGTGATCGATACAACAGAGTCGCAGATTATCGGAATTCCTAAATTTTCGCAGCGTACGTGCCTCGGAATTAAATAAGTGGACGCTGTGGGAAACTCTCTATCAACTTTCGGTCATGCGCACATACAAAATTCGTACGATGGTTAAAACTCGAAATTGAAACCAACCAATTACAGTTTAGAACTTACACACGTGATTCACACAAAAATTCAAAATGTAACGATAGAGGGGGAAATCCAGGAGATAGTGGACCCGTGATTTGGATAGTTGAGACACTCTCTGTCGGTCGGGCCAGTGGAACCACATCGTACATACCAGTGCGGTAGGAATACACGTGTAAAGAACTCTTTCGTTACCGCCAATACCAACACACGAGCCTACAAACAGCGACTTTCCAGGTGGCAAGTGAGGTATCTAATTACAGTACTGAATAAATCGATCATGGAACATTCGAGGTGTTTTCGCTAATCACACTACATCCAGTCAGGACGTATCCCACACCCTGGAACAAAGAAGAGAGTCCATGCAGAGCGAACCCCGAGGAAAACCTCGACCTGTCCAGGAAACCTCCCCCATCCGTAACCCTCACCCGTCACCTTCCCTACTCTATGAGGTGTTGAGTGCTAGGAGGACTCAACCAGCTTCCTAACGGGCAAGGACCACCTCACAATACAAGATGAGCCTTTGCACTATGGAATATACATAGATCTATTGCGGCCAATATGTCCAGGAAAAATGAATGAACTTAAAAAGAACTTAAGAGAAGGACAAAAACTTATACACTCAAAACATGGTCACACAAGGAGAAGTCGACTGTCTACTGGCTGGAGAGATAGGTGTTCGTGTCGTGCTTAATTTAATGCGGAGGACCACCATGATTTTAGCTGTAACCAAGGAAACTAATTTTGTGGACTGTACTCGATAGAGCTGTATTCATATCACTAGATAAATTTATTGCACACGCTACATTTCTTATGTGAATAATCACGAAGAAGACAACAATACATTTAATATTTGAGATAAACTAAAACGGTTCTTTCATTGCAACAACAGCTGCACGCAGCCACACAACGAAGCACATCACATGTCTCAACATGTCTGTAACTAAAAGAAGAAGAAGCCTCTTTTCTTGCGCGCTGGCGAGTCACATGATCAGCTGGCCGCATAACCGGCGCCAAGTGAAATATTCATGCGCCCGCCGGAACAAATGACGATAATGGCGCAGACATAGGAGAGACGTGCCTTCCATGGACATCACCAAGCCAGGTGCAAACTGTATTGTTACTGCGCAAACACCATTCGAGACTGTTCCAATACGTAATTCGAGAACATTCTATCAGAAGCAGTGTACACTGGGAGGGTACATAAGAACCGATGTGAAGCCTAACGAGAGAGTTTCACGAGTCAGTGAGTCGATCAGTTAAGTTGTGAATTGATAAAAGAATGCAGAAAACTGCATCGGTCTGTAATTTCGGAGATATCAGCTTAAATTTTGATACAGTTCACAGTTTTTACCAATTCTTGTTCTTTTTTGTTTGTTTCTCGTGATATCACGTGAAAAGTATTCAATATCCAACGTTTGATTATCTATCAGTTTCTTGAAGATGAATACCGCTCCAGTCTGTATTACCCGCCTCGGTAGTGTAGATGGTAGCCTGTCTGCCTCAGGTTCAAGAGGTCCCGAGTTCGAATCTCCGTCAGGATGAGTTACCTGAATAAGGCTCGGCCGCGTCGTGGCTCAGTGGTTAGACCGCTTGGCTCTCACCAAGGCGGCCCGGGTTCGATCCCAGGCGACAGCAAAGTGAGATTTGTGGTGGACAACACGGCGTTGGGGCGGGTTTTCTCCGGGATCTGCGGTTTCCCCCGCCATCTCATTCCACCGGCGCTCCATCTTCATCTCATGTATCATCAGTGTCATCGCCTGCGGTGCCGTATGTAGTAAAAGTGGGCGTTAAACAATACACATTTCACATTGAACAAGGCTCTTTCCGAGGTTTTCCCTTATCCTGAAAGACGAATGTTGGGTAACTCTTAAGCTCCATGGACCTTGTACTCATTTGAGCATCATTTCACCCATTTCGTTCATCCTCCGATATGACTTGGCGTTGGAGGACGTAAATTACAAAAAAAAAAAAAAAAAAAAAAAAAAAAAAATCGGTTTATACTTACAACAAAACTCTTTCTGCAAATATTTATCATGTATGTATTCTATGACTTTCTCTAGAAAATGTATAAACTTTCTTACAGATGCTATTCTTCTAACCACTTTATGTTACTCGAGATACATATTTATATAAAAGCCCTTGTATATTTCCTTGGAAGTATAACGAGAGCATCGGATTACAATAGTCTTAACTGATAGTCAAATCTTTTAACAAGTAGTTCTATGCGATGCCTGTGTAATCCAATTCCGTTTGCATAACTAGGAGAAGTACAGGTACTGTAAGAACTAGTAATATCTTTGAAACTGCTTACGCTACAGATGAAAAAGTAAGAATTAAAACGTAACACAATTTAATTTACACAAGATTTGCACTTTTGTTATAAGATTTTATCTATCTCTTACTGTTTACCAGAATGAAAAGAATTACAGAGGCTAGTCCCACAACATTCAACGCATACGTCATTTGTTCTGAAAATATCGTACACATTCAGTGATTTAATGAAGTTTTTCCACCTTGTGAAGGGGATATGTTTTTAATCTTTGTCTCTTGTTTGGAAGATGCTGAACTAAAATAAAAGTTAACTGTTTAACCAACATTTCCCTTTGAGCTGTGTTGTTCACGAAGAAAAGGACGTGCACATATATAGTCACCACACGAACCTTATCTCATATTTTGTTATATATATATAATTTGATAACATTTATTTCCGATAATGATAATGATATATATATATATATAAGGGCGCTCAACTACGGCGGTCATCAGCGCCCTTTAAAAAACTAGTCATGGCAAAAGCCAGATATAAAACTTTCTAAAAACTATACAAGTGTAACAAAACCTATTAAAAATAAACGTACATAAAAAACATCAATCAAAGCCTACTAAAAATTTCGTTCACTAAATCCTAAACTCTAAACTAGACAAGAATCTAAAAACCTTCTCCACGGGTCTCCACGCACGGCCTACACGTGGGTGGGCCTGTTGACCGTCTCCCTCAACCACGAAGAGGAGCCCACACGAGGGAGACTGTTGGCTCGGGACCCCGGGTGCGCCAAACCCGTACCTACCGAAGTAGGCCCCTGTTTTAAGTATCAACGTTTTGGGTGTAGTACTCGCCATTTAGAGTACTTTCTCTACTTACTGTACATACCCAGTAATAACCAAAAATGGTAGTTGAGATTGGAAGTATCTTGTTATCTGATAGATTGAGTCAACATGAAAAATTCAATGTCATGGCCGGGATTTGAACCACGGATCTCCTGGTTTCCGTCCAGTAGCTCTAACCCATTGAGCTACCATGGCATAAGTGCCGTCATGACACTAAAGTCTTCATTTGACTCGTACATTTTCCCGGTAGACCACCAGGGGCTCTTGCATCCGAGATAAACCATTTGTGGCGACTTACTATTGTAAGTACTTCAGTCCCAGGCTTCATCATTTAACTCTTATTATTTTATTTAATTGATGGAAATTAATTGTTTCCTGATACTAGCCGTATATAGCCTAAGCTTTTTGATAGACTGAGTTAACATGAAAAATTCAATAGCATGGCCGGGATTTGAACCACGCATCTCATGTTGACTCTATCAAAAACCTAAAAAACAAAACAAATCTACAAAATAGTCTATTTATAACATATATCGCCTTCCATCCTTCATCTGGCCCCCATATTTCGATTTCATATAGCATTCTGATTTCTACAATGGAACCAAACACCCTTTCTAACCATTTTACTTGCATATTTGGTATTTTGTTAATACATGATCTAATAACACTCATAGCCATTTTCCATCTGCCATTGCTTTCCTTTTTTGATCACTCCATTCACCATTACTGGATAATCTTACTCCTTCGTAATCAATATTTTTAATCATCTCAATTCCTGAGCCTTCCCACCACCATTTTTCTTCTCTTTTTGGCTTGAAACCTTTTTTCTATCACCATGATCTTAGATGTAGTTTTATTTATCTTCAAACCCCATTCTTTACAAAACTTGCCTATTGCTTCCAAGGATTGTTTTAAGCCTATACTTATAATGGAACCTGTTATTAAATCATTTGCAAAAAGCAGACCTGGTATCTCTCTGTTGTTTATAATTGGTACTTGCGTAACATTTTTACTTATTACTTCTAGAATATCATCAATAAGTAAATTAAATAGCACTGGACTTAATTGCAACCTTGTCTAAGTCCTACATTGTTTGGTATTTCCTCTGTTATCATTCTACGATCATATTTTGTACTAAATTCAAATAGTATAAGTAAGTACTTCAGTTTCCATCATAAAAAAGTCAGAAACGAGAGCTGAATTCTTGAAATGGGACTTGTGAGTAGGCTTGAACGGCACTGGATGCGTAGAAACGTTAAAGACCCCGTCCAGGCTTACGCACATCATCTCCCGGACCTGGTCGCCCTTCATATCTCCTTCGCAGGAGTCGCATTCGAAGTTCAAAGAACCACATTGGTTTCAAGGACCGCATCTTCATCTTTACCGCCGATTTGAGTAGAGGCTTAGTTGGCTATACGTAGGTCTACTGATTCCCAAGTTCACGGGTCGCAGATTGTGAAGTGTCCCGCTTGGTTGTAGTCAGTTGTCTGGGACTGATGCCAAGGTCCGACCGATGGTCTTAAGTGTGCTTAAAGGTATCAGTCCCTTAATAGTATATTGTCACCCGAACGTCGGGACTTCCTGTGGAGCCGACCGGCGGTGGGGCCAGACGGTAAGGCGTTCGACTACGCCCACCCATTTGTCTTATAGCGGTAACGAGGGGTGGCTGGAAAAACATCACTGTGCCGTCTCTTTCGCCTCCCCCTGAGTTCTCGAACATACATCTAATCCGGAACCTTCTAGATTGGATAGTTGGTCCAATATAAGCAACGCGCCGGGCTGGAGAGAGTTCAGTTCTTGGTGAGCAGCGTAGGAGCGCCGTGCTAGTGTACGGACGAGAAGACTGTGTACGAGCATAGGAGGACTGTACGTAATTGCGAGAGCAAAGTGGAACTGTAACGGACAAACTGGTGAATCATAATTGTGTGCATTACGTAATTCTGTGTAATTGGCAAGTGTTCAACTGTAAGTCGGTGGAAATAAAGAACATTTTGCGTTTGTGCAGTTGGACGTTTAATTTAACGAACCCACAAAGTCACAATATTTACTGATATGTCAAACAACTTCTTCGAGATGAAATTGCGACAAACCGGTGCCGCTGATGTCGTACAGTCAATTGATAGCGCTTTAATAAACAAAATATTTATTTTCCTCCGTTGTACAATTGTATTTTAGTATTTATCTGATCTTTTGTTTTTTAATTAACTTTTTCATAGACACAGTACTTCCTCTACCTAATTTAACAGGAAATGAAAGTATTTTTCGAGTGCAGACATTAACTTTCTGCTCCTTTGGATCCCCTGGACGTACAGAAGGGGACTGGCAAAAGTAGGGCAAAGGAAGATATTTCTTTTGAGCTAACATAGGGTTCTGTATCGATATTGAAAACGAAGTTAGCAGCACAAAGTTTTGTGGAGATGAAAGTCAAACAAGTTTTATGGAGTAACTTCTGTCCGCTACATTCGCAGACTTATGATTTACTTCTCTAACTTGGGTCATAAATACGTAAAGTTCGCCCGCCGTGATGTTAGATTGCCCGCAGTACCTACCGTGTGTGTGTGTGTGTGTGTGTGTGTGTGTGTGTGTGTGTGTGTGTGTGTGTGTGTGTGTGTGTGTGTGTGTGTGTGTGTGTGTGTGTGTGTCTGGAGCGTGAGTAAATTGTATCTGAATGTCTCGCGGATTGTATAATTAATACAGTTAGACAAACAACTAGCACCATAATTAGCGAATCTTCACTTAAGAGGTACACGGTTCATGAGGAGCAGTGTGCGAAACATTACAAACTGTTCATTATATCCAAACTGTGTCTATACTTTTGGTATAACTTTTTATGTGCTACTCTAAGGTGTTGCAGAGTGTGGTGCCCCTCAGTTCGGCTCCATTATGTGGCAGGGGTTTGAATCCTTGGGTCGTCAGCCTCGCCGCTGATAATTTGAAAATAATGTTTTTTTAGAATTTTTATCGCGATATGAGGACCATTTTGTAATTTATAATGATGGCTCCAAGAACTCAAGTGGTGTTGGTTGTGCTTACGTGTGTGGAACCGCACCGTATACATTCGGATTTCACACTAACACTTCCATTTTTACTGCAGAACTTTATGCAATATACCGGGCCATTTTACACGTACGTCGACGAAAGTTGGGGAACTGCTTAATCCTGAGTGATTCCCTCAGTGCACTTCAAAGCCTACGGCAGCTGTACAACTACCACCCTATTGTGCAGCGTATACAGGATGCCCTCTACGTTTTACACGCTTCTGGCGTTAACGTGGTGTGTGCATGGATCCCTGGTCACGTAGGCTTGCGGGGGAATGAAATGGCGGATTCGGCAGCCAAGACGGCGACCATGAAGCCCAGGGTTCGAGTACCATGTGTGACATCGGAAGATTTTAGGGCCGTATTGCGGACAGCTGTGCAAACCTGCTGGCAGGAAGAGTGGTCCGCTCTCCGCAATAATAAACTTAATCTGTGAAAGAACTTCCGATTCCCTGGGTTACCTCCTGTTGGTCATCTCGTCGCGAGGAGGTGAGTTTGGCTCGGTTACGTATTGGGCACTGCTTTTTTACTCATAGTAAGGCTTTCCAAGTCCAAGTCCAAGTCGTATACTGACATGCTGTTAACAGCCAGAAGGTTTTTGCTGCGTACCCACCCAGGTTTTGGGTCTGACCGCAGGTTGGTAATTTTGGTGATTACTGGATGATGTGGTATTTTTTATTTTATTTATTTATTTATTTATTTATTTATTTATTTATTTTTTTGTTGAGGGAATTTGATGAGGTAGCTTTTTGCTCCACTTTAATTTTGTACAGGATGCCAAACCGCTTTTTTGTTTACACCCTGGTGTTTTATATTACTATAAAGTGGGGTAAATTTTGTAGCCAAACAGCTCATTTGGAGTTTTGAAAGTTAGCTTGTGCTGCTGTATGGATTAACTCCTTTGTTACCTCGGATGCCCGCAAGCCATACGGGGTACCCGGTAAAGCCTGAAGCGGCGTCTCGCAGCGTCGAAGTCTCCTAGAGACCGAACCAGGGCGCTTCTATGAGCAGGAATTTGAGCGTAGAATTTTGTCGCCCGGCGCCTAATTTCGTGCTCCACGTATGGAAGAAGAGAAGCTTCGTGAAGCAACCTCACGGGGAAAGAACGGCCCACAGAATAGATGGATCGGAGTCCTCTATTCTGTGCACGCTGAAGGTATGCTATCCAGCTATCGGCAGCCATGCCCCAGATTTCACAGGCGTACAACATAAGTGGGACTATCAGCACTCGAAAGAGGTGTAGCTTTAAGCGGACTGGCGTCGAGCTCGAACCCAGCATTTGGTACAGAGAGGCAATAGCCCCCTGCACCCATGTTGATAGTAAGGCTTTATGATATGAGGACCTTTAATATCGTCGAAATACACTATTCCATTCTCACGAAAGAACATTAAATCACATATACACAGTCTTACATGATCGATCACAATAACAAACAGTGACAGCAGATTACATCTTTAGCTCTCGTTACGACAACACAGCTGGCTATCTCTCACTTTACTACTACAACTGTCCTGCTAGCGTGTCACAATCCCTTTTATATCTCCATTCATGATTACCAGACTGTTCTGTCAATCACTAGAGGTTTCTGGAAAACAAGCGTCTGGTTACATAATTGGAACATTCTATCACCTTCCAGAAACGTAACTTAATCTACCCGCCTTGGTAGCGTGGTGGTAGCATGTCTGCCTCACGTTCAAGAGGTCCCGAGTTCGAATCTCGGTCAGGGTGAGATACTGGATAAGGTTTTTCCCGGGTTTTTTCCTTATCCTGGAAGACGAATGTCGGGTACTCTAAGCTCCATGGAACCCGGACTCATTTGAGCATCATTTCACCCATTCCACTCGTCGTCCGATATGACTTAACGTTTGAGGACGCAAATTACAAGAAAAAAATGTTCCCCATCTCCTAAGTTTCATGTATTCAGGTCATCCATGAAATTGTATAAAGTATTTCACTCAGTCAGTCACTCACTCATTCACTCAGTCACTCACTCATTCACTCAGTCGCTCACCCATTCACTCTCACTCAGTCAGTCATTCACTCACTCACCCAGTCACTCACTCATTCTCTCAGTTCCTCACTCACTCAGTCACTCAGTCAGTCACTCAGTCAGTCACTCAATCACTCACTCATTCACTCACCTACCCAGTCACTCATTCTGTCAGTCACTCACTCATTCACTCACGCACTCACTCAGTCACTCACACTCAGTCAGTCACTCCCTCAATCACTCACTCACTCACCCAGTCAGTGACGACTAATCCCAATGACATATTCCAAGGCACCTAGAACATTATACAGGTTTGTTTATGAACTGCCATGAGTGCATCATGCTCTTTCGCTTACGGTTAGCCATCACTGAACAATCCCCCGCCTCAGTATTGTAGATGGTGGCGTGTCTGCCTCACGTTCACGAGGTCCCGAGTTCGATTCTCGGTTAGGGTGTGTGTAGTGTTTAACGCACGCTTTTACTACATACGGCACCTCAGATGGTGACACTGATGGTACATGAGATGAAGATGGAGCACCGGTGGAATGAGATGGCGGGGGAAACCGGAGGTCCCGGAGAAAACCCTCCCCAGTGCCGTGTTGTCTACCACAAATCTCACTTTGCGGTCACCTGGGATCGAAACCGGGCCGCCTTGGTGAGAGCCAAGCGGTCTAACCACTGAGCCACGGCGGGGCCTCTCGGTTAGGGTGAGTTACATGGATAAGATTCTTTTTCCGGGGGTTTCCCTTTTCGTAATAGGCGAATGTCGGTTAATTCTAAGCTCCTTGGACTTCGGACACATTTGAGCATCACTTCACCCATTTCATTCATCGTCCGATATGACAACGTTGGTGGGCGTAAAATTACAAAAATAAATAAATGAAAAAATAAATAGAAAGCTCACTGACTCACTCACTCACTCACTCACTCACTCACTCACTCACTCACTCACTCACTCACTCAGTGACGACTAATCCCATGACATGTTCCAAGGCAGCCAGATATTGGATAGGTTTGCTTATGAAGCCGTGAGTACATCATAGGTATTTCGCTTAAGATTGACCGTCACTGAACTGTCTACATTTCTCCATCATTATTTGATTGAACGTTTCCAAAATCAAGGATACCATCTTTGATGTGTGGAGTGCCGGTTATTCGTGCTTAAGTTGTATTCAGCAGTCAGTAAATACGTCAAGAAGATGCCAGAAAAAGAAAAACTATTGTGTAACAGTCGTATATCTTTCTTTGTATTCCAAATATATTTTACTCTTCTTATGAGGTGTCTTTTTTATTTTCCTACAGTATACCTATAGTGAACAGTTGAGTCCAGAGGTTATACTCGCATTAGCCCTGGACACGTAGGAACAAGACCCGGGCCTCTTTCAACCAGGGAGTATCCGAGCTGTCCCAAAGGTCGCCGGCGTCCTCTGTGGGGCTTTCCATAGGGCAAGACCTGGGTTACTAATAAGCCCCCCCCCCCATCTGGTACAAGGACACAAGACGGGATGGAAGTTGATACGCCACTTACGCGCGCCAACACCAAAAGGTGAATGATGATGATGATGATGATGATGATGATGATGGATATAGGGGCGCTCAACTACAGCGGTTATCAGCGCCCTTTTAAAAACTACTCATGGCAAAAGCCAGATATAAAAAGTTTCTAAAAACTATACTAATGTAAATAAACCTATTAAAACTACATGTACATAGAAAGCGGAAAAAAAAAAAAAAAAATCAAAACCTACTAAAAAATATGTTCGCTATATCCTAAAGTCTAACCTAGAAAAGAATCTCAAAACCATCTGCACTACTGCGTTATCGTCCGCTAGCATTTCTGCAAAGCTGGCCGACAGCTGCAGAGACGTCCTAAGGTTTGCTAGGTGAAAACACTCTAGCAGCACGTGTCGTACAGACAACGCTTCATTGCAAAACGGACACAGTGGAGCAGGCTCCTTTTTAAAAAGAAAACTATGAGTAAAAAAGCAGTGCCCAATGCGCAACCGAGCCAAACTCACCTCCTCGCGACGAGATGACCGACAGGAGGTAACCCAGGGGATCGGAAGTTCTTTCACAGATCTAAGTTTATTATTGGAGAGCGGACCGCTCTTCCTGCAAGCAGGTTTGCACAGCTCTCCGCAATACGTCCCTAGAATCTTCCGATGTCACAGATGGTACTCGAACCCTGGGCTTCATGGTAGCCGTCTTGGCTGCCGAATCCGCCATTTCATCCCCCCGCAAGCCTACGTGACCAGGGATCCATGCATACACCACGCTAACGCCAGAAGCGTGTAAAACGTGGAGGGCATCCTGTATACGCTGCACAATAGGGTGGTAGTCGTACAGCTGCCGTAGGCTTTGAAGTGGGCTACCGATATGACCTCGGTGGCGCCGCCTGGCTATCTAGCACGCCTTCTACTAGCTGTGCAGGCTAGTACCCGGAGATATTAATGGCTTCCCTCTACCCCGTCCGGAGACGGACACGATCACCCACGGGTATCGGGAACCACTGCCGCCTCGAGACCAACCCAATCCGAACAACTTCCAGAGGTTGGGGCTCGAATGTTCGCCCCGAGGTTCCTCTAGTAACGTCAGAGGTACCACGAGTGTTAAGGGTCCGCAGCGTCCGCACCACGGCATCTGAAGGGGACGGATCCCCTCCACTACGGGAACCTATAGTGACCAGAGCAAATACTGTATCCCCCTTTTTGTTATTAACGCAGCTTTAACTCCACTCGAGTCCGCGTGTTCTAGGCCCATGGTTTCAGTTGCCTGC
Source organism: Mantis religiosa (assembly GCA_030765055.1). Lineage (NCBI taxonomy): Eukaryota > Metazoa > Arthropoda > Insecta > Mantodea > Mantidae > Mantis > Mantis religiosa. The sequence continues at coordinate 23,150,736 of CM060958.1, forward strand.
TCTACATTAAGGCCGTGGCTCAGTGGTTAGCCCGCTTGGCTCTCACCAAGGCGGCCCGGGTTCGATCCCAGGCGACCGCAAAGTGAGAATTGAGGTGGACAACTCGGTGCTGGGGCGGGTTTTCTCCGGGATCTTCGGTTTCCCCTGCCATCTCATTCCACCGGTGTTCCATCTTCATCTCATGTATCATCAGTGTCATCGCCTGCGGTGCCATATGCAGTAAAATCCGGCGTTAAACACTACACATTTTAATTGCTCTACATTATAATTTTACAGCTGTTGAGTTTTGACGGAATATGCACTGGCTGTTCTTTGAGTATACAATGATTAGTCAATGTTCCTCACTCAAGAAAGGTCTCGTTGGCAAGTATAGGTATTTCAGCCCACGACCTTTCGAATCTTCCTTAGATATCTGGCTATGGGGATTTCATTAAAAAATACACATTAAAAGATCCATAAGATGCCTTTAAAATGCATTTTAATAAAGCACATATTTGCTTATGCATCTGTGAACAACACAGCGCAAGAAGAAAAAAAAACTGAATGTTTGTACTTTAGTTGAGATTTTCCGAAGACACAAGAGTACAATTTATTTGAAAATATATTGACATTTTTTATCAAACTGATTTTAAACATATTCATAGCATTTTAGTAAAAATCTTTGATATTTACATGACAAAATGTGTACATTGAATTTTCTGTCAATTGCACGAGAAGTCTTAATTTTGGAGAAATTTTAAATAATTTCGTACAACTGGTATAAAATGAAAGAAGCTGGCCTAGACTTACTGCACGTAATATTTATAGATCTAATTGTTGTTACGTTCACATATTTTTTGTGCAGAATACCAGAGTTGGTGCAGAGAGTTGACTGTCGCTTCATGAATAACTTATATAATGAAACTATTTCTGCAAGACCTTTTGTTAACTATATGAAGGAGATATAAAATAACCTTTAGTAAGAGGAAGGTGTAGAAGAGATACAAAGAAATAAACGGTAAACCCTATGTGAAAGTTAGAACTCTTGAGTTGTATAAATGTTGGTTCATTAGGTAATGAAATGAATTCAGATGCTGAGTCTTGCAGACGAAAGAAACTTGCCCAAGAAGTAGTTTCTGCTCTTGTAAAATGTGGTCGAGATGACATCATTGAAGTTTTAAAAGCAAGTCCTTGGTGCGGAAACGGTTGACAGTTCGCTAATCTGCTCTGCCAGTTAAAAAAACTTGAAAACACAGATGTCTGAGAGGAAAACTCCAGCAAGTTTCCTGGACTGCGAAAATAAGTTTATCTGGAGTGAGAGAGAAAAAGATCAGAAAGACAGCGAAGCATTCCTTCTGTTGATGAGGAGGATGCTCGTATGTCGACTAGAAACTCTGACTCCCTGGTGAATTACGAGTACTGAGATCTATGGAGAGAATATGCAGCTAGTAAGTTCGTAGTTGTCTAGGGAGGGCAACAAACGCCCCGTCATCCAAGGAGCCCACGAAGTGTCTTAACTTTCAGCAAGCATCCGCACCATCTGCTGGTAATATGTCAAAGAGATAGACGGAAACTACCACGTATATAAAGTTATATTAAATGACACCTTGGCATTCATTATTTTTGGAAATATCTCTTATTGGTTTAATTTCTAAACTATGAACGAGTATGTAGTTTCAAGGTCAGCACAAAACGACCTACTTTTAATTATCTGAAAATCTCGTCACTTTCCTTCTGACTCCTTTGCACCTACAGCAAAATGTGTAGCCCGCCTCGGTAGCATAGATGGTAGCATGTCTGCCTCACGTTCAAGAGGTCCTGAGTTCGAATCTCGGTCAGGGTGGCCGCGCCGTGGCTCAGTGGTTAGACCGCTTGGCTCTCACCAAGGCGGCCCGGGTTCGATCCCAGGCGACCGTAAAGTGAATTTGTGGTGGACAACACGGCGCTGGGGCGGGTTTTCTCCGGGTCCTCCGGTTTCCCCCGCCATCTCATTACACCGATGCTCCATCTTCATCTCATGTATCATCAGTATCATCGCCTGCAGTGCCATATGTGGTAAAAGCGGGCGTTAAACACTACACATTACACATTCGGTCAGGATGAGTTACCTAGATAAGCTTTTTCCGGGGTTTTCCCTTATCCTTCAAGACGAATGTCGGGTAACTCTAAGCTCAATGGACCCTGGACTCATTTGAGCATCATTTCACCCAATTCATTCACCGTCCGATATAACTTAACGTTGGGGCGGACGTAAATGAAGAAAAAAAAATGTGTAATGACTGGATTGGATTAGAGTACGGAAGGGATCGACACTGTGACCAGCCTGATCTATGATGCCTATGTCCCAAGGGCGGCACGTCCAGGAGGCAGGATGAAGCGAGAGGAGGCACGGCAGCCGTCCCAAGGAGCCGCGGCAGTGCAGAGGGCAGGGTCCCTACTACTTAACCAGTTGGAAACTCCAAAGGCAGGCCAGTTCAGTCAGGCTGGTTCAGAAACGGCCCACCAGGTCGGCTCGGAGACCTACGCGATGAGGAAGCGCTTACCAGGAGCATAACATCCTGCCATGCACCACCGAGACTCCCGCCGACACTTCTACTCTGAAAGAGACCACCAAATGAGAGACGATATGAAATGGAGGGACAGGAAATTCGAAGGATGTGCTTAACCTACCCAGCATTCGCCTGGCAACCCAGGAGAACCCTCCAGAAGACACATGGGTTGGGTAGAGTGCCACGGTGATCGAACGCGGACCTCTCGAATATGGGTCACAGATGAAACAGTCTGAGTCATCCCGCTCGGTAATGTGTAATGGTTATAAGTAGGGCCCGGAAGTTGTTGACCTAAAAATTCTCTAAAAATGAGCTGTAAAATTCCCTTGAAATATACAAAAATGCACGTAAAATGTAAAAAATAACCTTACAAAAACTAACAATTTCTTTCATAATAATAAATTAATAACTGTCACAGACATGATAAATATACGGTTGGAATAACCACATTTTAAAGTTAACTTTCATAGTAAATATTGCAGTTGTTGCTACTAGATAATAAATAAATTCAAAATTCATCAGGTCATTTTCAATTTTATAAAATATGAAAAAATAAGTTACTGCACCCATAAGCCAAAACACACCTTACTTAGCTTTGCCATACACCACCATGGTCATCTTCAAGTTATCAAAAATAAAGGAACGTCGGTTGTCAGCTAAAACTGTTTTATACTTTGAGAAACTTCTCTCCACTTCCACAGATGTTATAAGTGCATATTTGAAAAACACTATGTCACTGCCTGTTAAATCCTGTTCAAAAATTTCAGATCTCAAGTTTCCTCCTGACAAGATATCGGCAAGCTGACAAACTGTTTGGTATTTTGTAACGGGTGCGCTGGAGCACCCTGTGAACCAGCTGCGAACGGAAGGCAGGGGGGAGGACCGCGTTAGCCACACCTCCTCCTCGTTTGTCTTGTAGTGGTGACAGGCTGTGGTCAGGGGAAAAAATGACTGTGTCGCCTGTTTTTCTCTACACCTGTTTCTCGATCTTTCGTTTACTGGAACATTCTCCTGGTCACTAGAAAGCGGGATATTCCGATATAAAGAGGGTTACAGACAGACGGAGTTGAGTTGGTGTTGGTTTAGTCGGTCAATCAGTTGGTTAGTGTGTGTGAGTGAGGACAGTTCTTGGTGTAAGAAGGCAATGTTAGTCAGTGACGTGTTAATGTACGAGAAGATTGTGCAACGGAAGACTGTACGTAACTGTGAAGGTGTACCGGAGTTTATGTAATCGCGAGTACAAGTGAAGTTGTAAGGGACGAACTGGTAAATTGTAATTGTGTGCAGGAAGTAATTTTGTGTAATTGGCAAGTGTTAAACTGTAAGTCGGTGGAAATAAAGAACATTGTTGAGTGGTGAAATTGGACTTTTCATTTCACGAACCCACAAAGTCACAATATTTTATTTTTGTCCAACACAAATCTTAATTTCTGTCTAATTTTGTGCCCAAGCTCAACTTTTACATTATTTTGGTATCCTTACTTCCGGAATTCTCACTAACTCAGTTGACTTATCCAATGTCATGCCACTTTCTTCAAGGTAGGTTATGGTATCCGTCAAACATGTAAAATTTGATTTAATGAAAGCTAATTTACCTTGGGTTTGAGAATCAGAAAACAGTGTGCGCTCCCAATTGCCTTAGATTCTATCCTATCTAAGCTATTACCACTTCTGTCACTATTTGAAAATTGCCACAGTGATATACATGCAGTTAACCATGTACCCCAGCGTGTTAAAATTGGTGCTGGGGTCAAAGCTATATTAAGGGCTTTTTCTTTGAAATATATTTATTTGTGAGCTCTTCTTCTTCTTTCTCTAACTCCTTTGTGCTGTTAAGCGTGGAGTGCAAGCCTCTTCTACCCATTTCCTCCACTTTTCTCGGTCCATTATCATTCTCTTCATTTCTGTCATGGTTTTCCCTCTATCCTTCCCCAACTTCTTAATGTATTCCTGATACAATATGCGTGGCCTTCCCCTAATTCTTTTACCTTCTGGTCTTGCTTCTAAATATTTTTTGGCTTTTCTTTCTTCTGACAAGCGGAGTACATGTCCATACCATTTAAGTTGTCTTTTTTCCAATATTTCTTTAACGGAGTGTGTACCCAACTCTTCCCTTATTGTTACATTTCTAATCATATCTCTTCTTGTCTTCCCCACAGCTCGTCTTAAATATCTCATTTCCATAGCTTTTGTTTCTGTAGGAGAGTCGAGCTCTCTGCTCCATATAATAGAATTGGTAGTATTATTGTTTTAATTATTATAATTTTTGTATCTTTTGTTATTTCCTTTTTTTCCCACAATAGTATTATTAATCTGATAGTAGACCGAATTGGCCTTTCTTATTCTGTTTAAATTTTCTGCTCTATTTTTCCATCCTTATTTATAATTGTACCCAGGTATTCATAACTGTCTACCTTTTCTAAGATTTCATCATTACTTTCAATTTTAACTTTTTATTCTTTCCTTCCTATATACATGGTTTTACTTTTGGGTATGTTTAATTCTAAACCTTTTCTAGTTAATTCTTCTTTCCATTCATTTAGCGCTAATTGTAAATTACTATTACTATTTGCTATTAATATGACGTCATCAGCATATATCATTGGTTGTACCCAAACTGGTCTTACATTTCTATATCCTATCATAGTTCTTGCTGTTCTTCTTTTGCAAATTTTCCATATTTCATCCATCACAATAATAAATAAGAGTGGGCCGAGGCTATCTCCTTGTTTAACTCCTCTACTCATCAGAAATGGTTCTGATTCTTGTCCATCTAATCTTATTATCCCTTTTGGTTCTTGATAAACTGATTGTATTGCTTCAATAAAATCCATAGGTACTTTTTTGTTCTTTAGAGCTCTCCAAATTTCTTCCCTAGGTATTGAATCAAATGCTGCTTTCAAATCTAAGATTCCTAAATAAATACCCTTTCCTCTATCTATAGCTTTCTCTATTATCATTCTCAATGAGAAAATTTGGTCTTGGGTTTGTCTACCCATTCGGAAAGCAGCCTGTTCCTCTTCTAAATCTTGTTCTACTATTTTCCTCAATTTCTGTTCCAGGATTCTAGTGTACACTTTATATACAACTGGGGAGAGACATATAGGTCTATAGTTTGAGCAATCACTTTGGTTGCCTTTCTTATGTATTGGAACAATTACATTAAATTCCCAATCTCTTGGTATCTTTTTTTCTGTCCATATCTTCTGAAATAAACTTTTCAGTACTTTTATTAATTCCTTACCTCCATATTTAATCAGTTCTGGTGCTATTCCATCCCTACCAGCTGCTTTACCTAGCTGAATTTCTTGAGCTCTTCAAAATGTAAAAAATACTAATTTTCACAGTAAACAAAATATTTTTGAAAGCGCCAAGCCGAACTATGTTTTTCTGTGGATGCAATCTACATGTATTGCATGATCGGCGATTCCTCGAATTGATGCGTCATAAATTCACCAGCACTGTTAGGAAGCTGACCTGTGTTAATTACATGTTTACCACACTTACAAAGTTACTATGTCATAAAATATATATAAATGAACTTTTAATCACAGATTATTTGAAAATCCCCCCAAAAAGCCCGTGGGTCACTGTCATGTCCGCCACGGGAATCAAACCTGGGCCTCCCAAATGTAGGCTACAGATGAAAATGCCCTATAAATTCATGAAAAAGAAAGAAAATGACCGGAAAATGCATTTAATTGTTAACAAATGACTTTATTATAAAATCATATATATCTAACGTATATGTTCCAAAATGCATTTAATTTCCAATAACCATCGTGTATGACTGCTCAGAAAAAAAAAAATAGGCTTTTCATCAAAATCCAGGCCCTACTTATGACAGTTTCAACTTTTGTAGGTGCACTAGTCATATCGGCGGCTTTGGGATCTGTCTGAGTGGCTCATTTAGATGATCACTGTCTACTGTTTCCAAGATGGCAGGTTCCAATCTGTTTAATTGAATTTAAACATGAAAAAATAAACCTCGTTGGTTTTAAGTATTCTAAAAGGCGAAGGCCATATGCTATCAGGTATAATATATAGGAATTCACAGATTACTCACAGTAAATTCAAAATATATTGACATATCAGGTGTGATAAAAAAAAATAACAGTAATTTTTTAATTTCAAAGGCTCTATGAATTCGATTTTCCATTTTTTTTTTATTTTGTTGGTACACATGTTCCTGATGTACATTTGCATTTTAAGCTCTTTTGAAAACTGGGTTTATTGTTGACAGTTGAGAAAATTTTACATAATTTGCAATACATTTTGCTTGTAAATGGAATAAAGGCAACAATGCATTCTAAATGCTGGAGTGGCTTTTGGCGATTACTATGAGTAAGGCAGGCGTTACTAGTAACAGAAGCATTTCTAACAGTGTAGAGAGACGTTGAAGACGACGAGTGTTTTGGGCGTCTTCGTACATCAACTTTATTGCTGAAGACAATGTGTAAGATGTAAAAAACGTGGTTCTGCAAAACCGCGGAATCGCCATTAGAAAATTTCGGCTGGAATTATAGCAAAACAACTCGTAGAAATGACACCTCAAAGGCGTTCCTGGTTTTATTTTTTATTTTGGTCACAAAACAAAATAATGTCGCTTCAGCCACCTCATTTGCTGGACATGTTCCCCCGCGTATTCTTTCTATTCTCGGGGCTGGATAGAACCACCGATTTGACACCATTGATAAGATAAAATAGAATCGCTAATAGAGCTGAGCATATAACGAAAAGTCAGTTCCATAACTGTTTCCAAATTCGGAAACAGCCCTGGCAGAAGTATCGAGGGAGATTATTTTGAAGGAAACAAAGCTGATGTTGAATAAACAAAATTATATAAGTAGAAAGAAAATTGCCTTTATTTTATGAGGGCTGTTCAATAAAGAATAATCACACTTTTTTGACGTATCTTTACTCATCCTCATAATTTTGATAGTCCTTCTCAAAATAGTCTCCCCTGAATGCGATGCACTTGTTCCAGCGTTTCTGGCAGTCTTCAAAGACATGCTGGAAACAGTTTTTAGAGAGATCCTTCATAATCGCCTCCGCAGCCTTCACCACTGCTTCTGATGATGGAAAATGCCTCCCACGAAGGCGTTTCTTAAAGTTAGGGAATAGAAAAAAGTCACATGGGGCTATATCTGGACTATAGGAAGGGTGAGGGATGCACTTCGCGTTAATTTTTGCAAGACATTCAGCAACAACATTGGCAATATGCGGCCGCGCATTATCGTGGTGCAGCATCCAGCCTGCCTCACAGAAATGTGGTCTTTTGCGCCTGATATAGCCTTGCAATGTTTTCAGGACACCCCTGAAGTATTGTCCAGTTACTGATGTGTGTGCAGGTACAATATGCTGATAAACCATTCCATGAATATCAAAGAATGAAATAACCATAACTTTCCCAGCAGAAGCAACCACTTTTGCTTTTTGGGGGTTGGTGATGAAGGAGGTTTTCACACTGAGTTTCGCTGTTTGCTCTTAAGATAAAAATGATGTAGCCAAGTTTCAACAGCAGTGATTACGTTTGAAAGAAACTCCGGATCTTCCTCTAACAACAACTTTAACTGCATGTTACCTCCATTGCAGCGGTAGGCGATACTGAACATGTCTGAACTTTCCTGGTTCTCACAGGCGGGAACCAGGAGTACCAACAATGAAACTACAATGGCGTGTTTGTTTCACATTAAGCTAACAGAATATGATAATATTGAATTTTAGTGCGAAAAATTATGACCGTAAACAAATTATGATCATTCTTTATTGAACAGCCTTCATGCGTGCACATCTTGTATACTAATGAATGCCATTAAATATTGTAACAAGGTGTTAAATCAAAATTGCCAAGGGACAATTTTGATAAAATATATACAAAAGATGCATGAAAAGACTACTTCAGGATGCTAACACTTGCATAAAAAAAATTGTGTAGCATGCTTCGAAGATGATAAATTCACCCAAAATTCAGGTTACGTATTTATCCGTCTTTCCGCTATTTTGATTTCTCATAAAGACATACTTACGGGTCTTGCTCTAAAAATTTCTTTTAGTGGTTCTAAGGATTTTCTCGGTGACATCTTGCTATCGAATTTTGGGTGGAAATCATTCCTTTGTTGTATTTCCCAGAGCATGTGATATCTAACGATGAATGAAAAATATATGGCCGTTAGTCGAAGCTAATATTCAATTATCCGAGTTGTAGTTTCCTTCTACATCACGTAGGTATATTTGGACAAACCTGGAAACGAGCTGCAGCGACCATAACCTTGAATAAAACTCTCGCACGAGTCTCATATTTAAAGTTTCGGTTGGCTGAAATGTCAGATAACATTACAATTACAGATAAACACGGAGTTTCAAGGTCTTTATATTCATAATATATTGATATTACTTTGGAATTTCTTATGTAGATTCTGAATTCCTGAGTCAATTGAAGGTTTGAGGCAGCATTATGCAATGTCACCAACATTATTTAAAATATATATGGAAAATATATTTAAAGCTAGAATAATACATATTCAACATATTTTCTGCAAACAAGCCAGGTGACTAGACAGAAAGCGACGTTTCAGGAGCTTACATCGCTTCCATTATCGGGATATTTTAAGAAATATTATAAATACACAAAAATCAACAAAGACAAAACACGACCAATACTCGCATCACTGAACAAAAGACTGCAGTAAATGAAATGCCAGGTCAGGAGATGGCGTGAGTGTTGAAAACTAATTGGGTCAGAGAAACGTAAGTGTTTAATTTGATGATGATTCGATTTCTAATAGTCTATTCACTTGGCTTGTTTCCCGAGAATATCTTGAATATATTGGTCGCCAGGAAAGCCTCAGGTCTTAGTTTTAGAATAATACATGGCAGCAAATGAGTATAGAAATTATCTGTAATCTATGTTTACTAATGACTAGATCAATATTAAGATGTTGAATTTATGACAGGTAAATTTGTTGTAGCTTTTCAGTAAAGTGGGCTTAAAATAAATGTTGAGGAAGCAAAATGGATGCTTAATTCAACAAGTTGAAGAGTTCAAATAGCTTGGATTTATTATTTACAAATATGGTACAAGAATTAAGCTCCATAAAATAAGCAATTAGGACATTAACCAATTCTTTTGAAACAAACAAGCAAAATTAAACATAATAAAGGTAACAGGAGAAAATATTTTAACATATAGTTGGAGGAAATATGAACTATAAGTGAAAAATTGGGAAGGAAAATGTTGGTGATACAAATTAATGGACAAAGGAGCCATAGAAAATATGAAAAATGACTACACATGATTGGAAAACCATGTAGAAGAAAAAGTCATTGATTGTCTAGAAGCAAAACTCTAAAATGGTAAGGACAGGCAAAGAGAATGAAGTAGGAAGGATGGCCTATGTGTGTCAGCTGCAGATCTCCTGGAAGAAAATATGGTCTTATGCCCCGATGGATGAAGTTCAATAAAGGGCCAGCGGCAGATCTTGCAGAGTTGCAACAGGAATAAAAAGTCAACTACTCAAAAGAAAGTGGAACGTCTAAGGGCGAAAAAAAAGAAGAAGAAGAAATTTTTAATCTTCTGAAAAGTTCGTCCTCAGTATTTCAGCGGAAATACATGTTTTGCGATCCCTTGATTAAAAAAGGTCTCTAAATAAATGTTCACACCAGATGTCCTTTATGTAGAAGCCTTTTTACTATCTTTATTTTCTCAGAAATGACTAATAATTTGGATTGAAATATAATAGAATGCTTACTTAGGCAATATCTTTAGCCTGTCAAGTTATACACGTCGGAATGATTTCTTAAATATTTCGTATTTTTTAAAGTGTTATTATATATATTTGTAATTTTATAACCTCCAACGTTAAGTCATATCGGACGATGAATGGAATGGGTGAAATGATGCTCAAATGAGCCCAGGGTCCATAGAGCTTAGAGTTACCCGACATTCGTCTTTCAGGATAAGGGAAAACCCTGGAAAAACCTTATCCAGGTAACTCACCCTGACGGAGATAGAACTCGGGACCTCTTGAACGTGACACAGACACTCTATCACCACGCTACCAAAGCGGGCGTTCTCATAATTGACATTGTTTCTCGCCATGTCGTGCAAAGAATGGGAAAGCTCAGAGACAATGTAGCGAACTGCTTTTTAAACATTTGACTATCGCTTGTATCTTTATCGTATTTATGACGAAATAGCATAATGATTAATATTAAACAGGCTGGCCCCTAGCTCAGTCGGTAGAGCACTTGCCTGCCGTGCTAGGGGTACCGGGTTCGATTCCCGGCTGGGGTGGGGATTTTTTTCCGACCAATATAATTTCTCATCTTCCCCAGAGTCTGGAAGTATGAATGAGAGTGCGAATGTGTGCGTGAACTAATGATTAATATATGATAATATATATATGTATATATATATATATATAAGGGCGCTCAACTACGGCGGTCATTAGCGCCCTTTAAAAAACTAGTCATGGCCAAAGCCAGATATAAAACTTTCTAAAATCTATATTAGTGTAACAAAACCTATTAAAATACACGTACATAAAAAACATCAATCAAATAAATCCTAAACTCTAAACTAGACAAGAATCTAAAAACCTTCTCCGCGAGTCTCCATGCACGGCCTACACGTGGGTGGGCCTGTTGACCGTCTCCCTCAACCACGAAGAGGAGCCCACGCGAGGGAGACTGTTGGCTCGGGACTCCGGGTGCGCCAAACCCGTACCTACCGAAGCAGGTCTCTGGGGGGACTAATGATTAAAACCCAACGAATACGAGTTAACAGCTTCGATATGTTCCAAAGGAGAACGACCGCCGATATGACATTGGAGTTAAAGGCGAGGTATAAATGTGTACGTGATCTAATGATTAAAACCCAACGAATACGAGTTAACACCTTCGATATGTTCCAAAGGAGAACGACCGCCGATATGACATTGGAGTTAAAGGCGAGGTATAAATGTGTACGTGATCTAATGATTAAAACCCAACGAATACGAGTTAACACCTTCGATATGTTCCAAAGGAGAACGGCCGCCGATATGACATTGCAGTTAAAGGCGAGGTATAAATGTGTACGTGATCTAATGATTAAAACCCAACGAATACGAGTTAACACCTTCGATATGTTCCAAAGTAGAACGACCGCCGATATGACATTGGAGTTAAAGGCGAGGTATAAATGTGTACGTGATCTAATGATTAAAACCCAACGAATACGAGTTAACACCTTCGATATGTTCCAAAGGAGAACGGCCGCCGATATGACATTGCAGTTAAAGGCGAGGTATAAATGTGTACGTGATCTAATGATTAAAACCCAACGAATACGAGTTAACACCTTCGATATGTTCCAAAGGAGAACGGTCGCCGATATGACCATTGCAGTTAAAGGTGAGGTATAAATGTGTACGTGATCTAATGATTAAAACCCAACGAATACGAGTTAACACCTTCGATATGTTCCAAAGGAGAACGGTCGCCGATATGACCATTGCAGTTAAAGGTGAGGTATAAATGTGTGCGTGATCTAATGATTAAAACCCAACGAATACGAGTTAACACCTTCGATATGTTCCAAAGGAGAACGGCCGCCGATATGGCCATAGCAGTTAAAGGTGGGGTATAAATGGAACAAATATTAAACAGATTGTTGTCAACCGTGTTGTCAAATAGTTTTAGGAGTTATATGAAAACCTAACTCATCCAAGGTGATAATTGTGCTATTCTTGTACAATATTTAGTGCACTAAAGTTTCAAGACATTCTTTTGCATATCTCAGGCTACAATAAACCATTTCCTAAAAACTCTGTATCAAGATTCAGAAAGAAGTTCAATATTTTCTTTACGTATCAACAGGTAAAAGGCAGATAAAAATATTATTATTATTATTATTATTATTATTATTATTATTATTATTATTATTATTATTATTATTATTATTATTATTATTATTATTATTATTATTATTATTATTATTATTATTATTATTATTATTATTATTATTATTATTATTCTCAAGTCATTCTCGGGAAGCAAGACTGGTGAAAAAACGATTAGAAATCGATTTTTCGGGAGTGTGTCTCTCTCCCATCATCAGAACTCCCATCAAATGAACAATACACTGGCCCACAGAGCTTTGTCTATCTCTGATCCCAGCCACTTAAAACAAGAATTACAGCACCTGAGACTCACTTTCCGTCAAAACGGCTACTCCGAATATGACGTTGAAGCCTCCATCACCAAAGCTAAGAAAGGGAAACCTGTAATACAGCAAGCGTCAGATAAGCCTACCGCTACAGCCTGCATTCCGTTTACCGCCAATCTATCCGGCAGAATCAGCAGAATTCTCGCCAAATACAACATCAGGACCATCCACAAGCCACCTCCGAAGATTAAACATATGTTGAGACCAGTGAAAGACAAACTGGACTTCCAAGTTCCGGGAGTGTACCACATTTCCTGTGAATGTGGGACACCGTATATAGGACAAACCGCAAGGACCATCACTACTAGAATAATCGAACATGAACTGAGCATTCGTTTAATGCAACCTGAGAAGTCTGGTCTGGCAGAGCATTGTTTTGATAATGACCATTGAGCCAATTTTCGGGAGACCACCATCTTGGCAAAATGCAACAGTTACTGGGAGCGGAGAATTAAGGAAGCATTGGCGATTTCCTCTGGAAGGAGCACGCTTAATCGTGATGCTGGATTTCAGTTCAGCTCCTCTTGGAAACCGGCCTTAAAATGGAAATCCGTCGAATTAAGAAGCAAAGATCAATACAGCTTGATAATAAAGTTAAGTAGTTACGTTTCTTTGACACAATTTTCTATACGCATGCTATCTCCTGACCTAGCATTTAATTTACTGAAAACTGTCTTTTGTTTAGTAATGCGAATTTTGACAGCGTTAGGTCTTTGTTTATATTTGTGTTATATCCAGTGATTCATTTGTGGTTATAACATTTAATAAATATCCTGATGATGGGAGAGATGTACACTCTCGAAACTTTGATATCTAATCATTTTTCACCTGGCTGGCTACCCGAGAAGAAAGTGAGCGTAGTCTGTTGTTATTCCTGCAAAGAAAAGAATAGAATGTTTCAATAATGAATCTGACATACCTAATGAAATATATTTTGACTTTGTGGGTTCGTAGAATTAAAAGATCTACTTGCAGAAATTCAATATGTTTTTTATTTCCGTAGAAATACACTGTCTTCAATTCTTCAGTAGCAGCATTGCGTCACATACACAATCACAATCTACCAAGGTCGATGACCACAACAACAGTGTTCTGATTACAACTGTTTACAACATCAGCACTTTACAACTGTTTACTACTCTCTTGTTACAACTCTTGTATACGACTCACTCTTGGCGAGTCATCGCTTCCTTAACTAGCGCATTGATAATTCGAGACTGTTCTGTAACAATCAAGACGACAATCTATCACCAGACGAAACTCGAACCTTCCAGAAGCGTAACTTTATCTGTGCCGGCTAGCCTTTTATCTCCTCGCTATCTTTATTTACCGGCTCTTTGTGTGCACAAGCCGCGTTATCGTAGATAATGGGTTCGCAACAATATTGTTAACGACACTGTCGATTGTCAGTGGGCGGGTTTGAACCCAGGATCAGCCTTACCAACTGAGCCACCCGGACTGACAATAATGAAGCACCTTCTCTTCCTGACGGTGTGTTAATATTTATAGTAGTAATGTTCTATAACCAGACAATTTCAATTAGTCAAAGCAAACGATCAAAGCCTCCCCATTAAATGGATTCCTGATGCTGTTTAATTATTCAAAGAGCAGAACCCTAATCAGCCGTAACCTTTGCGGGCAGAGGAAATGTCAGGAGTGAACATGTCACTTTGATCTTTATTTAAAATAACGAGATTCCTCCTCTCCTTTTTTTATCCGCGCGCGGTTTATGGTAATATGTATGTCTCTAATTAGATATGGCGGCGGTCGCTCTGTGGACAGGTTTGTTAACGAGGGCTAAAGTCACTTTCTCGTAATTATGTGCATTTCAAAATATCGCGGCGGCTTGCTCAACGAGTGTGCTCCTCCTTAAATATGGATATTTCTTTTACAGAATATTAATATCAGCTATTCCGTTGTCTTCAGTAAAACATTCAATACCTTTATAAACAACATTTGAATGCTACATGTTAATTGGCACGAACTTTTCTAGAAATAGTTTCATTTCAAAGTTCAGGTAGATATGAGGATGGTCGAAAAGCTTCCAACCTAATAAAGGTACAAAACACTTTTTCAGAAATTTTTATTTTTATTTTTCAACATAGTCTTCTTGTAACTCTACACACTTCTCCCAGCGATGCTTTCATCTCTGTAACCCGTCCAAATAGTACTCTGCGTTTTTCAACATAGTCTCCTTGTAACTCTACACACTTCTGCCAGCGATGCTCTCATCTCTGTAACCCGTCCAAATAGTACTCGGCGTTTTTCAACATAGTCTCCTTGTAACTCTACACACTTCTCCCAGCGATGCTCCCATCTCTGTAACACGTCCATATAGTACTCGGCGTTTTTCAGCATAGTCTCCTTGTAACTCTACTAACTTCTCCCAGCGATGCTCCCATCTCTGTAACACGTCCAAATAGTACTCGGCGTTTTTCAGCATAGTCTCCTTGTAACTCTACTAACTTCTCCCAGCGATGCTCCCATCTATGTAACCCTTCCAAATAGTACTCGGCGTTTTTCAACATAGTCTCCTTGTAACTCTACACACTTCTCCCAGCGAAGCTCCCATCTATGTAACCCGTCCATATAGTACTCGGCGTTTTTCAACATAGTCTCCTTGTAACTCTACACAGTTCTCCCAGCGATGTTCCCATCTCTGTAACCCGTCCAAATAGTACTCGGCGTTTTTCAACATAGTCTCCTTGTAACTCTACACACTTCTCCCAGCGATGTTCCCATCTCTGTAACCCGTCCAAATAGTACTCGGCGTTTTTCAACATAGTCTCCTTGTAACTCTACACACTTCTCCCAGCGATGTTCCCATCTCTGTAACCCGTCCAAATAGTACTCGGCGTTTTTCAACATAGTCTCCTTGTAACTCTACACACTTCTCCCAGCGATGTTCCCATCTCTGTAACCCGTCCAAATAGTACCCGGCATTTTTCTCTGCAAAATAATTGTTCACGAAGGTAATTGCCTCTTCATTTGACGAAAATCTCTGTCCTCCGAGCGTAATTTTCAGATGACGGAACAAAATGAAGTCGCTTGGGGCTAGATCTAGTGAGTAAGGCGGATGGTCAAGCAGTTCAAACCGTAATTCGTGGATTTTCGCTATTGTAATCGCTGAGGTGTGAGATGGTGCGTTGTCTTGGTGAAACAGGATTTAATTTTTCTATAAATGTGGGCGTTTTCCCGCAAGTTCTGCTTTCAGCTTGTCAAGTAATGATGCGTAGTATGCTCCTGTAATAGTTTTTCGTCTTTGAGGATAATCGATTAGAATAACTCCATGACTATCCCCGCCCCCCAAACAGCCGAAAAACAGTTTTTGATTTTTTGTTTGGAGCCGTTTCCCCCTTTTCAGTACACTGTTTGGGCTGTATTTTTGTTCCGGGCATGCAATGTTGTTTCCAAGTTTCATCTACAGCAAATAATCGGCGCCAAAACTCGGATTTATTGCGTCTAAACTGCGCCAACAGAGCGTTAGAAATGTTCATTCAAACACATTTTTGGTCTAACGTAGCACCCAAAGCGCGGACAGCTTTCTCATGTCTAAATGTGGATTTAATATGTGACAAACACGTTCTTTTGACATGTTGACAGTCTCTGCTATCTCTCTCACTTTAATTCGGCGGTTATCTAGCACCATTTGATGATCTTTGGCGATGTTTTCGTCGGTAGTTGTAAGTTTTGGACGTCCCTAACGTTCATCGTCTCCTAAGCTCTTACGGCCACGTTTAAATTCACCTGTCCAACATTTTACTGTGGTAAATGACGGTGTAGAGTCTCCATACACAGAATCCAACTCATTTTTGATATGCGTAGGCATGTTGCCTTTCAAAAAGAAATATTTAATGACAGCTGAGTACTCGATTTTGTCCATTTTCATAAAAACGCTAACCTCAAGTCACTCAAAGGACTTTTACATAGCAACTGAGCGTCCAGAATGGCTGAAACTTTGGTGAGTACCTGTCAGCAGATGAAGAACGAAATGCACTAGCTTTTATTTACATGCCATCTTTACTTTGAAGTCGGAAAATTTTCAGACTATCTTCGTACATGAAGGAACTTTTGCTGCAAGAATTTTATTTCGATTAAGGGAAGCGGGAGGTGTGAAACGGTAAAAAATGTTATTTTTCATTTTAATGCCAGCTAAATTCTCTGATATTTTTTGAAGAAGAATATTGTCGTTTTATGGTTTTTTTATACACTGCTTATTTATTTAAATATGTTTTAAAGGTATGGGCCTGTTCAATTTAAATGGTAGTGTGGCATGTTTCAAGATCTTTCTCTCGGAAACAATTTTTTTCATATTTATGGCCATTTTTCTCAGCCACTATTAGGGCCAGAGGTTTGAAATTTTGTACACTTCTTTTTGATATTACATATATTGATCTAGAATTATGATAAAATAGCTCATCATTTGAGTATGGGAAGCATATCTCTTTGAAAAAAAAAAGTGTATACATTTTACATTTTTAATTGAAAATACGTATTCTATACTGTGATCCGTATAAGCCTCAACCATTTCAAAAGGCCATAACTTTTGAATCAATAATAGGACACTCGTGCAACTTTGGGAGAATATAATACACAGTTGGGAGATTACTTTACAGTATTTATATCTTAATTTTTCTTTTAATTTTTTTATTTTATTCAATGATCGATCAGCAGTACATGCTTTACAGATCCTTGTTGGCTAATTGAATCTCTATGAACTATATAATAATATGTAAGGAAAACCAAGTTGGCTCCTATTATCTTCTTAACACTGTGAAACAAGAGAAAATAAGTTAATTAAAACAAACAAGTAATCAAAGATATAAGAACAACAGTCATTGTGAAACAATATTCATAGTTTTTTCAATCAGAGTCACTAAGGAGGAGATCCTGTGGGAGTCGTCTCTTCAGACGCGTGGCTGGCGGATTCGTACGCCGATGTCGTACATCACAGCTCCTGGAACATCTGACAGGTTTGAGAAGAAGCGAGAGGCGATCTGAGGTATGTACTGGTGAAGAGGAAGGAGATCAAGTTCTTTATGCAGTTGTTGATTTCTTACGTACCCAGGGGCATCCGGGGCGATGCGTAGAAATAGATTTTGCAGGACCTGTAGCCTTCGGAGATGAGTGTTGCTAGCCGAACCCCATACCTGGGAAGCATATGTGATAAGTGGCCGGACAAGACATTTGTAGAGAAGCAGAGAGCATTCAATCCTAAGAGGAGTGTGTCTGTGAAGTAGCGGACCGAGTATATTTATATCTGAGAGAAAATGTTGGAAGTGTCCTCCACGAGTATCTATACATGTTTGCACTCGTCTCACCATATTCTCTGAAGTTTTACGGAGAGTATGTTCGCCAATGTTATTTATTTCGGTTCGAATGGATTCCTTGAGAACATCAATTGTCCGTGGCCTATTCTTGTGCACTTTCTTTAGATACTCCCCACAAGAAAAACTCCGGTGAGGTTAGGTCAGGGGATCTGGAGGCCCACAGGCCTTTTGGAGATTATTTGATTATTAAAGAAACGGGTTACAAATTCCATGGTGTCATTAGATGTATGGCACGTTGCTCCATCTTGCTGGAAATAACCTTCTCTCAATTCGATATGATCCAGCTGCTCCACAAATGTCTTGAAGTTGCCCATATAAACTTCAGTGTCTACAGTTGTATAAAAGAAAATGGAACCAAGGATTCATAGAAGTAGTTCATTGAACTATTGAAGTAGTTCATTGAACTATTGAAGTAGTTCATTGAACTATTGAAGTAGTTCATTGAATTATTGAAGCAATTGACTGAACTATTGAAGCAGTTCATTGAACTATTGGAGTAGTTCATTGAACTATTGAAGTAGTTCAGGTTTATATGGATCGCATTGCATCAAAACCATTTAAAATAATTAATTATAGGTCAATATCTAACAGACATGAGCTTCAAGTGTAAAAACTATACTGTGCTATTCATAGCTGTTCTAATTTTGGAGCAGCAACATATCTTTTATTTTTCTTCTTCTTCCTTCACGGGTTAGGCTTAAGCCTGTTCCGGTCTCACATTTGCTGAAGCCATCCCTTTAGGGGGTGACCTATTGATCTTCGTCCTCTTGGTTTATAATTGAAGGCTTGTTTTGGTATTCTTTCTCTTGGCATGTGATTAAGGTGTTCGACCCATTTGTTTCTATATCTTTGGATTTCTTCTAATAACGGTTGTGCTTCTAATTCTTTTCTAATAATTTCATTCCTAATATGATCTCTCTTGTACATCCTTTGATTCATCGTAAGAATCTCATTTCAGCAGCTTGTATTTTACTCTTCTCCTTTTCCCTTATTATCCATGCCTCACTTCCGTAGTTTAGTATTGGGATTGCCATCACTTTGTAGAATCTTATTTGAGTTTCTTTCCTTGCTTTATTCCTGAAGGTTTTCTTAATTGTTCCGCAAAATGCTTGGATTTTTTGTATTTTATTCCTTATATCTTGATTTTCCGATTCATATGTTATATCACAGCCAAGGTATTGCGGTACTTGTGCTATTATATTTTCCTCTACTACAATTTTGGCCCTTATTGGGTATTTTCCCTGGAATGCCGTTACTTTTGTTTTTGTCTTTGAGATTGTCATATCATATTTTTTACAAATTTGGTTTAGTTGATATATTCCTTTCTGTAGTCTCTCTTCCTTGTCAAAGATTAAAACTATATCATCTGCAAATAGAAGAGCGTTTATTGTTGCTCTTCCTTGTCCTAACCTAATCCCCTCATGCACTACTTGTTTCCATTCTATTATAATTTCATCTGTCCTTGTTTCAATCCTTTGTTTATTTCAAATTCATTTGTTATTTCTCCTTCCATTTCCATTACCAATGTCATATTTCTGTATAAGCTTTGAATAATTTTAACCAAGTGTAGTGGGTGTCACTTTTTACATATTATATCCCATAACAATAGCCGGTTACATATCTTTTTTATTTTAAAAAAAGGTCGTCTTCTCTTTACTTATTAAACACATTTTTAAAACAAAATATAAAAGCTAGAATAGTAAAATTTGGTGTAAGTACCTCCCATAGCCAGATATACATATCTAATTGTTTTCAAAGTAATTCACTTGGTAATAGCTGGCAAACAAAAGAATGCTTTATCCAGGGTATCCTTAACTAACCTCCACATTTCTCGCTTCCCTTAACGTGAAGACAGAATTATAAGGTTTCGTAAGAATAGTGAGTAAAGGGTAGAGAAAGTAATGTGAATGTTAAATATCAGAATTAAATTGTATTTCATTTGTTATACTGCTATAAAGTATAAAATGGTGGTAGAAGAACTCTTTATAACAAAGTTAGAGGTTGTTCTCTCCGCTGGAAATGTGGACGTTAAAGGGCATGGCGTACACACCAGTTATCAAGGAACACTCCTAATAATGCACCGGTGATTCTAACAAAGAAGGAGTATATTATGTAACAAGACAAGAGACGGCAGACGAAGAGAAGGGAATAATAAGTGAGTTTCAAACAAAGCCGGCACATATTTCGTGATATGAGGTCCTTAACGGTCTTGTGTCCTGAGGCGTTGGAAAATGATATTGTGAAGTGAAAACAAGGACCACACGGGTAGAGCGAGCATGAAGTTGCTTTGTATGTGAAGTCTCCCCTCTCGCCATCACTGTACAACTATTTAACTCTGATACAAACGCTTACTCCTTTATCTACAGTAGAACCTCGTTTACCCGGACCAACTGGGACCAAGGTCGATCCGAGTTAACGAAAATCCGGGTTATCCATAGAATGACGGAATGTGATAAAGAAACATGCACATCACCGAAATATTTTTAATTGAGTTTAGAAGTTACTATCGTCACACTTTTATCTAAAAATACACTGTATGTACTATGATAGCCTATTATGTGTTTCAAATGGGAAGGGATCTGAAGTCCAGCTAATCAGATGCCGTAACACACTCAGCGTTGCCAGCTTGTTACCCCACTTTCCCGCACACTCATACAACATGCAGGTCTGCTTGGCGCAGACGTAAGGGTAAGCAAATTATATTTTACAAACTTTTACAATTACGCAGTTGCCAAACTCAAAATTGGAAAAAGCATATTCGCAAATTATGTATATTTTTAAATACTATAACTATAATTATAGTTTATACATTACCTGTTTCTCTAATCCAATGGAACTGCCAATGGCTCATCCATATCGCTGTCAATGTCACTTCCGTCAAGAGACAATTCGTCATTGTCACTGTCTTCATCTTCTGAGTCTTGCAAATTTATGAATATAGGTTTCAAAATCTCGTCACGTGCTATTTCTTTATTAAAATCGTCTTCTTGAAGGTTTTCTGCATGCCTCACGCTGTTTTCCCAGTCTTGTTGTGTTACCTTGTCAATTTCTTCGTGAACAAGTCGTTTAACGTCCGTCAGTTTAAAAGTATTATTTGTGTTTGCAATTCCACTTTTTTATTTGAGCCCACACCAACTCAATTGGATTATATTGGCAGTGGTAAGGTGGAAGGCGTATTACCTCATGCTCCATTTCAATTGCAAGTTGATCCAGCTGATGCACTGGTGTGTAATCAAGTAATAGGTATGAGCTAGAGAAAATGAAATTCAACATCTCATTTGATAGATAGAGTCAACCTGAAAAAGTCAATGACATGGCTGGGAGTCGAACCACGGATCTCCTGGTCTCCGTCCAGTCGCTCCAACGCATTGAGCCACCATGGACAACGTGCCGTCCTGACATTAAGCTCTCTAGTTGACCCACATATTCTCCCGCTAAGCCACTAGGGGCTCTCGTATACGAGATGCACAGTTTGTTGAGACTTACTATCGTAAGTACTTGGAACCTAGTCTTCATCACTTAACTCTTATTATATAAGTTAATTGACGGAAATTAATCACTTCTTCACACTAGCCGGATATAGGCTAAGGTTTTCGATAAATAGAGTCAATGTCATGGCTGGGACTCGAACCACGGATCTCCTGGTCTCCGTCAAGTTGCTCCAACCCATTGAGCCACCACGTCCAACGCGCCGTCCTGACATTAAATTCTCCAGTTGACCCACATATTCACCCCACTAGGGGCTCTCGTATCCGAGTTACACAATTTGTTGCGACTTACTATCGTTACTGGTGGTTTACCGGGAGAATATGTAGGTCAACTGGAGAATTTTATGTCTGGACGGCGCGTTGGCCATGGTGGCTCAATGGGTTGGAGCGACTGGACGGAGACCAGGAGATCCGTGGTTCAAATCCCCCCCCCCCCAAGGCATTGAAGTTTTCAGGTTAACTCTATTTATCCAAAACCTTAGCCTATAGAGGGCTAGTGTGAAAAGATGATTAACTTCCATCAATTAACTTAAATCTCATTTGTTATTAATTTTATTGAAAGATGAAGTTTACTAATTTGTGGTTACTATTATTGTGTTTATATACCAGTTGCAAAGATGATTAATTGATGATATATATAAGGGCGCTCAACTACGGTGGTCATCAGCGCGCTTTAAAAAAACTAGTCATGGCCAAAGCCAGATATAAAACTATACAAGTATAACAAAACCTATTAAAAATACACGTACATAAAAAAATCAATCAAAACCTACTAAAAATTTCGTTCACCTTTTTCACCTTTCCACCGACACGAGTCTCCACGCACGGCCTACACGTGGGTGGGCCTGTTGACCGTCTCCCTCAACCACGAAGAGGAGCCCACACGAGGGAGACTGTTGGCTTGGGACCCCGGGTGCGCCAAACCCGTACCTACCGAAGTAGGTCCCTGGGGGGCAGTTGCAAAGAGAAACAACATTGTTCCTATTGTGTGACAAAGACAAAGAATAGGAAGTGAGAGACGGAGAGAGAGAGAGGGGGGGTAAGGAAGAGAAACGATGAAGGTCTTAGAAGTAGTCAGATGTAGAGGCTTCCTTACCAGGGCACCGCATGTAGTCCATTGTGTGATCCCTGTGAGTAAGAAGGGATCAGAAGGGTGACCTGATTCGGGCGACGATATGCGCTAGCAAAGTGTCAACACCAAAGCTCACGCTGGTTAGTCCTGAATTAACTATCCACAAGCTGGAGGTTCAGGGAATAGACGAGAAGTGCCCCAACGCACTAGCGTTAATTTTACTGTCCTGCCATAACGTACCAGCCGCCGTACAACCCTGAAATGCATAAAAGCAAAAAATAGGGATAGGGTATTCTTGTAGAAGGGGGATACACTTGAGGGGAGCATAGGGAGAGAAAAGAACAACTGGAGTAAACCTGCGGCTTCTATTACTATGTAACATAACACACAGATACACAAGAGCCTCATTCTCCCTTTAATAACATTTTACTTATACAAATTTTAACGACGAGTACGATGACGCGGATGCGGGTGGATAAGGAATCGATACAGAGACCGTGAAGGAAGGAAGTCGGTCGGGAGGGCTGTGGTAACAAAGACACATTGTCTTTCACAGCAATCAATCCCGGTAAGGGGGTGGGGGGTGAAATAAACTCCGTGACGCTAACATATCCACCTCATTAGGATGAACTGACAATGCTCCGTGTACTATTTTTATCAACCGAGTCGAATCTTCGGTTTTTCCCCCCTCTCTTCCTTTTAAAGGGATGCTTCCAAAGACAAATGTAAGACTTCTGCAAAGAAAAAGTATCTTGAAACACTTGCAACGAAGCGTTTTCTTCCTTTTTGCTAACCAAGAAACAAGTTTATGGAGTATTTTGCCCCAGTTAAACTTGGTCTGTTTTCGCAGATTACCTCCCATTTACTTGTGTTGCAGTATTAAGCTGGCGGAACAGTATTGGCTAGAATTCACATCCAAAACAAGCACTCTATTTTCGCGAATCAGGGCGTATGATAAATTTATGACCTGTCTGGTACTTTATTCTTTTTAATGTCTCCAAACTTATTGTAACAGGTGTCTTAAAAACCCTGATCTAATACGAAGGAACCAGGCACGTATTTAGAAGTCAGTTTCCGGGGGGGGGGGGGGGGGAGGTCCAAAAGGTCTATGTTGAATTATTTGCTTTTAATAAATAATTAATCAGGGATGTGTTATTATCATGTTTGAAAAAAATAAAAACACGTATAATATATTATATTCACACGACTTTCTCTACACAAGCTTCTACAAATTGTTCTTAGAAAAGTTTCTTTTTATCTTGTTTGTTAGGATAAAGTCTGTAGAAAGGCCTTCCACATTGCGCAGATTTGTTCTTATACCTGGGATAAAGTGATATAAGCAGTCATCAGATATTTAAAAAGCGAACCACTGATTTATGCGTTTGAAGTATTAATTCTCCTTGAATGAAAAAGAGGAATACAAACTTAGAAGTTAAAAATTACATACCTTTAAGTACCAGTATCTGGGAACTCTAATCAACAAATTATAATGTATCGGAATTGGCTAACTTCACAGTGTATTATTGTAATTGACATTATTTGTGTATTTTAACGAGTTCTACAGCTGTTGCGCTGTAGCTTTTCGTTTGTCTCTTAAATAGCTTCATGTTTACCTGACAGTGAACAGAGATTTTAAGATGAGAAGCTTGAATAAACTTTTTCGATTTAGTTTAAACCAAGTTTTATTTCAACTATTTATTAAAAGTTTGAAATGAAAATTTATTTGGAGGGGGTCCGGACCCCCGGGACACCCACCTTAAATACGTCCCTGGAAGGAACATCTAAGCAATTCCGGAGTAAAGTAATATAATTACATTGGAAATTAATTGTTCTTTCACACTGGCCCTGTGTAGGCTAAAGTATGGAAAGATAGAGTCAGACAGAAAAATTCAATGTCATAGCTGGGATTTAAACCACGGATCTTCTGGTTGCCGTTCAGCCGCTCTAATCCTTGAGCTACTATGGCCAACGTACCGACATGGCATTAAATTCTCCAACTGACTCGTGTTTTTCCCGGTAAACCACTAGGAGTTCTCATAAACACATGAGACTACCTTAATGGCGATTTACAATGTGTAAGTACTTTAAGGTCCGGGCTTTATAGTTCGAACAACTATTAGGTACAATTAATGAAAATTCATTGTTCTTTCACATTGGCCGTGTGTAGGCTAAACTATGGAAATATAGAGTCAGACTGAAAAATTCAATGCCATACCCGGGATTTGAACCACGGATCTGTCAAGTAGTACCTCAAGGATTAGAGCGGTTGGACGGTAGTAGATCCGTGGTTCAAATCGCGGCTATGGCATTGGATTTTTCAGTCTGACTCTATATTTCCATAATTACATTGGATTGGATTACGGTAGGACCAGTCTTGTTCCATTGTACCTACATATGCACCAAAAGGGGCATCCTCGGAAGGAAGGATGAGGTAAGAGAAGACAAAGTTAGGTTGACTCATGGAGTCACGACAGGACAGAGGGCAGCGTTACTATTATTTACCAGTTGGAAACTCTCCGGCAGACTAGCACAACCAACTCCCACCCGCCGAGGTCTAGAAACGGCCCACCAGGTCGGCCTGGAGACCGAAAACCGTCCTACCAAAAGAGGAAGTGTTTACCAGGAGTATTTCATCCTACCATGCAGCCCGAGACTTCCGCCGACACTTGTACCCTGAAAGAGACCATCAGATGACAGATGATGTGAAATTATAATGGAGATGAAATTCAGGGACATACCTAGCATTTGCCTGGCGACCAGGAAAAACCCCGAAAAACTCATAAGTCAGGTAGGTCGGCCACGAGAATCCAACTCGGACCTTCCGAACGAGGGCAGCCTCAGCCATCCCGCTCGATAACATAATTACTAAATACCGAATATATATGCGCTCGCATGCGATTAAAGTTAAATGGACACAAGTATGACGTCAGATGTACAGCACGGCCATCAAATGTGAAAAGTAGAAAAGAGCGCAACGTAGTACTCTGCGAACTAGTGAAGCATTGCCTTTCAAGTGATGCAGCCGCAAGGTCAAGGCATAGTGTAACGCGCTGTTTTGTTTCCCCTGGCAATTAGGCGGTTGTCATGGTCAGGCTATACCTACCTGCAGTTGTTTACATGCGCGACCAATAACAGTACTGTTTATGTGCAGTATAACTATGGAAAAAGGCAAACGTCTGCGGTCTTTAGTTAAGCATGGTTCTAAAAACGATGCAGAAATAAGAGGAGCAACAAATAGTTTTAAAACAGTTTTAGGATTGTTAGAATAAATTGTTTATTTGTACATAATATATAGAATCTGGTAACTAACAAAGTTACTGCCTGCCCTCCTCTATAGTGTAGGTTGTAGCATGTCTGTCTCACATCCAAGAGGTCCAGAGTTGGAATCCCGGTCAGGGTGAATTATGTGAATAAGGTTTTTCTGAGATTCTCCTTTATGCTGAAGATGAATGTCGAGTAACTCTTAAGCTCAACGGTACTTGGGCTCATTTAAGTATAATTTTACCTATTTATTCATCTTCCGGTTTGACAATGTTGGAGGACGTAAATTAAAAAAAGTCATTGCTAAAGCTTCAAGTTGGAATCGAGGTGTGGGATTAGTGTGTGAAACACATATACAGAGGTTCCGAGTTCCAATCTCGTTAGAGAATAATTCATTTTTGTTTCTTCTGTCTCTTTTTCAGAAATCGAACTTCGACTAACCTCCATGGTATGTTATTTAGTGGGAAAGAAAAGAAAGTGGGCATGCAGAATCCATAAGCATAATTTTCTACTCGACCTTAAGATGAAATTTTGTCTACTTTACGTTATTGCCACTATGACATTACTCTCTATCTGCTTCATGTTTAGAGAAATATGAGGTCATTGTCTTTTTCTTCTTTTGGAAGACCTTAATTCCTTTCACGTGTAATATTGGTGTTCAAAGTTAAGTATTTATTTGCGGACTGTTAGCCCACCCTCTTCTCTAACCTTCTATTAACACTGATACCTACGTTCTCATTTTTCGGCATACTTTTATGGATTTAAAAACATGATACCTAAGTCCTATACAAACAAAGCAGTAAAAGAGACATTTTCACATATTCTTATCTTATTCTTAAAGTATCGGGATGACATATTTCTACGAATCACTGCTGAAAATGTAAAATATATGTATAAATATGCATAAATTAGTTAAACATGTACAAATCATTAAATATGCACTTATGTGCACTATAGAATTTTCGTAATAAACTCCTTATAATCTGGAATATATTTATTACTCTCATTACTTTCATGCACCGAGCGGGATGGTTAAGGCGGTTACAGGCCACGCCGTGGCTCAGTGGCGTTCCGGGTTCGATCCCAGGCGACCGTAAAGTGAGATTGGTGGTGGACAACATGGCGTTGGGGCGGGTTTTCTCCGGGATCTCCAGTTTCCCCCGCCATCTCATTCCACCGTTGCTCCATCTTCATCTCATGTATCATCAGTGTCACCGCCTGCGGTGCCGTATGTAGTAAAAGCGGGCGTTAAACACTACACATTTCATTTCATTTTAAGGCGGTTACGTCTGTGGCCTCCATTCCCGTGGCTGACCTACCTGACCCATGGGATTTTTCGGGGGTTTTCCCGGGTCATTAGGTGAATGTTGGGTAGGTTAATTAAATCCCCCGAATTTCCTGTCCCTCTATTATGATTTCACATCATCTCTGATCTGATGGTCTCTTTCAGGGTAGGAGTGTCGGCGGGAGTCTCGGCGGTGCATCGCAGGATGATATGCGCTGAGGAAAACTACTTCCTCCTCCAGGAGATCGGTTGCCGGTCTCAGTTCCTCTGCTGGGACCATTTCGTGACCGCCAGTCAGGGCCTTTTGGGGCTCTGATCGCCTCCCTGGGACTGTTAGGGCTCGGCTGCTGGGCTCGTTGCCGTCCCGCAGTAGGGGAGCGAGTTCATTGTTCTGGCCTGTCGGGGGAAGCCTCTATCCAAGTAAACTGTGGGGACCCTGCCCTCTGTACTGTCGTGACTCCTAGGGTCGGCCGTCCACTTTCTCCTTCACCTCATCCTTCCTCCTGGGGGTGCTCCAACTTGGAACCTTAGGAACAATGGGCCCAGCATGTTGACCTACGTACGAAATCGTAATGAAATCACAATTGAGTTTTTATGGGCGGACTGTTAGCCCACCCTCTTCTCTAACCTTCTCTTAACACTGATACCTACGTTCTCATTTTTCGGCAAACTTTAATGGATTTAAAAACATGATACCTAAGTCCTATACAAACAAAGCAGTAAAAGAGAAATTTTCTCATGTTCTTCTCTTATTCTTAAAATCCCCATGGGGGGGATCCGTCCCCTTCAGCTGCTGTGGTGCGAGCGCTGCGAACCCTTAGCACTCATGGTAGAGTCTGTCTAGTGAACGCATGTGCAGTTAGCCCCTCAAAGGAAACTATCCTCCAGCCCACTAATGACCGCCATAAATCTATCTCCACACTTCAGAAATGGAACACTGTCGTTGAGGACCAATAGCAACCCTGATTTTCTCGAAGTGACAGTCGCATGTCTACTCCACGTGGAGTCTCAGTTGCCAAAGTTCAACTTCCAGTTGATGTGCTTCATTACGTGCAGAAATTCGTTGTGTGTCACGATGTGGAGACCGTGGGAGGGAAATGCAGTGGTAAATGCAAATAAAGTAGTAGATTACTTTCCTTCAAGTGAAAATAATCAAAGTGATGACAATAGTGTGAATAACTGGGCCGAGTTGTGTTACTGAAAAAGCCTCAAAAAACAAAGTTATAACGGGAACTGTTTCTAAGCAAATTCAAGCGCTTGTTTTACACATATAAATATATGCTGACAAATAATCTTGGTAAGTGGTCGTGCAATGAACCTGATGATAAATTCTGGGTATTCACAGAAATACAGTAAGAAATATTGTGACGAAAGGAATACCAAAGACGCCGATCAAGTATGAAAACAAAAGAAAACGTTTCTCTAAGGCAAATAATTTCACATGCGATTTAATACGCCGAGAAATTTATAGATTCTATGCAAAAGGGAGAGCGCCCACCTTAGACGAATTGGTTGCACATTTGCAAGAAATTTGGATTTTCTTTATCGGCACTTCACTTTGCGCGGTCTCCTAAAGGAGCTGGGCTTCAAATACCGCACTTTGATTTAGATAAGGGTTATTATGGAATCCAGTAGAACTGTTGCTTGGCGATGTGTGTGTGTGTGTGTGTGTGTGTGTGTGTGTGTGTGTGTGTGTGTGTGTCAAAACTAAGGAAGTTTTGCAGTAATGGGCATAAGATAATTTATTTAGACGAAACCTCGTACGATACCCATGACGCATCGAGAAAGGTGGCAACCTTGCAGAACGATCTGGGAGAAGGAGGGTCGGGGGTTGTAAAACGATTATAAGGGTTCGTCAAAGGCAGAAGCCGACATGCACACGAGTTAACTAAACAGACTCTACCTCTGACGTTACTAGAGGAACCTCGGTCCGAACATTTGAGCCCCTCCCGTAGGGGAACTGTTCGGATTGGGTTGGACTCGAAGGGGCAGTGGTTCGCGATATCTGTGGGGGATGTGGTACGTCGCCGGACGGGGTTGAGGGAAGACATATATTCCCGCGTACTAGCCTGCATAGCTAGTAGGTGTGCTAGATCACCAGGTGGCCTTACCGAGATTGTTCGGTAGTCTTCCTCTTTGGGGCTGGCGCGCGTAAGTGGCGTTTCCACTTCCACCCGTCTTGTGTTTTCGGACCAGATGGAGGGGACCCTTGTTAGTCTTTACGTCTTGCCCTATGGAAAGCCCCACGGAGGCGCGGGCGCCCTTCGGGCACAGCTCGGTAACTGCATGGTTTGAAAGGGAGGTCAGTGACAGCTGCCTTACGTAGATACCTATTGTTAATTCTTGAAGTATCGGGATGACATATTTCTACGAATCACTGCTGAAAAGGCAAAATATATGAATGGATATGCACAAATTAGTTAAATGTGCACTAACCCCTTAAGTATTGTCACCCGAACGTCGGACCTCCCTATAGAACCGGCCGGCAGCGGCAGCAGCAGGAGACGGTAGGCGTTCGGATACGCCCACCCATTTGTCTTATAGCGGTAACGAGGGGTGGCTGTGCTGTCTCTTTCCCCTCTCCTTGAGTTCTCGAACTTACAGGATATTTCATCTAATCCGGAACCTTCTAGATTGGCCAGTTGGTCCTTTATAAGCAACGCGTCGGGCTGGAGGCAGTCAGTTCTTGGCGAGGAGCGTAGGAGCGCCGTGCTTGTGTACGGACGAGAAGACTGTGTACGTGCATCGAAGGAGTGTACGTAATTGCGAGAAGCAAAGTGAAACTGTAACGGACGAACTGGTGAATCGTAATTGTGTGCATTACGTAATTCTGTGTAATTGGCAAGTGTTCAACTGTAAGTCGGTGGAAATAAAGAACATTTTTGAGTGGTTTAATTGAACTTTTCATTTCACGAACCCACAAAGTCACAGTATACATTTATGTGCACTATAAAACTTTCGTAATAAAGCAATTACAATGTGGAATAAATGTATTACTTTCATGCATATGTTTAACTTTCAAAGAATAAATATACAAATATGTAAGCATCCGAGCTTTAGTGATCATTATCCTGGACAAATTCTTGCTGCAGTAAAGAAAATGTTTGTTGAACCAAAATAAGCACACAATCATTAAACCAAATAATTTGTTGCTTTGCTTTTAATGTTCCAGTAGTTACCTCATTTTCAATTGCAAAGTCACAACTTTGTGTTGATTTCTTTGTTTGCTTTTTGTTTTTCTCTTTGTGTCAGGTATAGAATACAAAAACTACACTATTGCACAAAGTATTTATTTACAATTTATTCTCTTTATTAGATGTTTGGTTTGAATGCAAAATTTCCCCTCTTACTGATAAGGAGTAGAGAAAGTTAATGGCTTAAAAAACAGCCTGGAATGTGATGCATTTTCTGTGCCCTAGAAACTCTTTTCCCTTTTTTCTTTAACATGTTGTATGAGTTGTTTTTGTACTGTCGTGATGAAGGGAAACTAATACCAAACGTAGAGAGAAAGAAGAACAAGGGGATGTAGAGACGAAGCGAGCAGTTCGTTAGTATAAGCAACACAGAGATCCCTGAAGGCAGATTCAAGCTCTGCAACTTCAAAGCTTTGTGAACACCAACAACTGCCCTCCAAAAGCAAAGAAAACAAAATACTGCTTTCCTTTCAATCGCAAACTTTTAATCCTGTTTCCACCAAAATGCCCGTTGCATGTGGCTTGGGAATTTTAACACCTCAGTGGTCTTTTTAGTTTAGAGGTACAGAGAAAAAGTACCCGTGCGTAGCATCCACACCAATCCTGCATAAAAGTTGACTGTTTTACGAGGGTGGGTCAAAAAGTAATGCCTCCTATTTCATTTTCTCTTTTAATTGCCAAGAAAATTGAATCCAATTTACATAGCTTGAAAATTACAACATTGACGACTAATTTGTAACTATTGTATATAATCTCCGTCCTTTTATACAGTTTTGGTCCACTTTTTAACTAGGGCAGGTATTCCAGTGTGTTAAAACACACGGTCTTGCTTCCTAAACCATTGACCCACGGGCGTTTTCACAGCCTCCTCATCTTCAAAATGAATCCCACGATGAGCTTCCTGTAGTGGCCCGAACAGATGGAAGTATGATGGTGCCAGGTCAGTGAGGTAAGACTTGCCATCCCAATTTCTCAATTTCTGCAGTGGTGTAACAGCTGGTGTGTTGCCTTGCATTGTCATGCAAAAAAAGGACATCCGCCATAGTTTGTGTTGGGCGAACTCGGCGAAGACGTGCTTTCAGCTTTTTGAGAGTACTGACGTATTCGACAGAATTTATTGTGCATCCCTGCTCCAAAAAATCAATCATAAGCACACCCTCTGCATACCAAAACACTGTCGCCATATCTTTCCCTGCCGAGCACTGAGTTTTGAATTCTGTTTTCTTCGGTGACGTTGTGTGATGTCATTCCATTGACTGCCTCTTTGATTCAGGTTTAAAAAAATAAACCCAAGTTTCATCTCCAGTAACAATTTTTTCCAGAAACTCCTCTCCCTCCAAATTGAAGCGCTGCAAGTGTTCGTAGGCTATTGTTTTCCTTGTTTCTTTGTTTTGGGCGGTTAACATTCTTGGTACCCAACGTGAACAAATTTTTGAGTAACCCAGTTGTTGAATAATCGTCATCACACTGCCTTTACTGAGGGAGGTAATGCGACACAATTCACTTGTTGTTACCCGGCGATCACCACGAATAATGTCATCAGCTCGCTGAATGTTGCATGGAGTCTTTGCAGTCACCGGCCTTCAGCTTCGTTACAGCGACGAACCTCTCGTCTAGCACTGCTGACATCCACCGTTGCATCATCATACACATTTTTTAGCCTTTCGTGAATGCGAAATGGCGTTTCATCTTCCGCAGTCAAAAATTCAATCACAGAACGCTGTCTAATACGAATGTCGATGTCAGCCATTTTACAAGAGGATACAGTGCTGCCACCTGTTGACTTAGGAAGTTACTATTGCAGCGGATTGGAGAAGAAGGTTTGAGCAACTGCGCCAAATTCAAAGTTTTCACATAACTTATTTAAGGGGAAAAAATAGGAGGCATTACTTTTTGACCCAACCTGGTACTTATTACTAGAGTTCCACATTTGCTCGCTATATTCCTGCGTTTACAATAGGCTTTGCACCTAATAAATGTGCTTCACGCTTACTGGAGTAATCATAATAATTTTATAGTGCCTATAATTCTCGTATTTTCACGGTAGCATAAAGGTAGCATAAATGTCTACGATGAAACTTTACTTTGTTCCTTTGTTTACAATCAGAAACTTTATCACTGGCTTTGTTTATCATAGCGTTATTATTTTTGTTATTAATGATTATTTATTAATGTGAGGTTTACATTACTATTTTAAGCCCTGAGCTAATGCGTTAGATGCATTTACGAAATCTATAAAACAGGCATTCCTTTATTATTGTCGTTGTAGCATGTTCTGACGTAATAGTGATATACAAGGGTGGTCTGGAAAGTTTCCGACCTAATAAAGATGCAAGACATTTTTTTCAGAAAGTTTTTTATTTTTATTTTTCAACATAGTCTCCTTGTAACTCTACACACTTCTCCCAGCGATGCTCCCGTCTCTGTAACCCGTCCAAATAGTACTCGGTGTTTTTCTCTGCAAAATAATTGTTGACGAAGTTGCTTGCTCTTCATTTGACGAAAACCTCTGTCCTCCAAGCGCAGTTTTCAGAGGACGGAACAAAGAAGTCGGTAAGTGTTAGATCTGGCGAGTAAGGTGTATGACCAAGCAGTTCAAATCGTAATTCCTGGATTTTTGCCATTGCAACCGCTGAGGTGTGAGACGGTGTGTCATCTTGGTGAAACATGATTTTCTTTTTCTGCAAATGTGGCCGTTTTCCCACAAGTTCTGCCCTCAGGTTTCTGTCACCAACCTGTGGGTGGCACCCAATGAAATGTTCAGTATTTCAGAAATTGATCTTAAGGTAATTCGTCAATCCTCTCTCACAATGGCAGCATCAGTGATGATGTTTTCTTCGTAAGAGCAGTAACTGGAGCACCGGGTCCACCTTCCTTTGAAATTGATTGTCTCCTCTCTTTAAACATTTTAAACCACCTTCGAGCTGTGCTGTAGGGAAGAACAGACTCTCCATAGGCCTCCTGTAATATTGTATAGGCCTCAACTGAAGATTTGTTGAGACGAAAGCAGAATTTCAAAGCCGCATATTGTTCCTCGCGTGTTACCTCCATTGCAGCGGTAGGCGATACTGAACATGTCTGAACTTGCTTGGTTCACATAGGCGGGAACCAAGAGTACCAACAATGAATCTACTACGGCGTGTTTTTTTCACATTAAGCTAACAGAATATAATAAGTTTGAATTTTATTGCGAAAAATTATGACCGTAAAAAATTATGATCATTCTTTATTGAACAGCCCTCGTATGAAACCTATATATAAGTTATTTATAACTAACTTTTATAAATAAAAAAGACTAATCCTTTAGCGCAACAGCTGTTTCCGGGCCAAGATTACGGCGCAGCGACCCCTACTGTCCAGCAACGCAAACCCCCTTACACAGTGGGACAGGGACAGCGAATGTTTGTCAGAGAACGCATGCTACACAAGGAGCAGAACCCTTAAAACATGCCTCCTATTCACTCTGTACACTAAAACCGAGAAGATTCATTCATAAAATTAGAAGTGATCGGAATGTTTTTGAACGGTCTGTAACTTTACTGACATGGGGTGTCATAGCCCGCCTCGGTAGCGTAGATGGTAGCATGTCTGCCTCACGTTAAGAGGTCCCGAGTTTGAACCTCGGTCAGGGTGAGTTACCTAGATAAGGGTTTTTCCGGGGTTTTCCCTAATCCTTCAAGACGAATTGGGGTAACTCTAAGCTCCATGGACCGTGTACTCATTTGAGCATCATTTCACCTAATTCATTCACCGTCCGATATAACTTAACGTTGGGGCGGACGTAAAAAATTAAAAAAAAAATGGGGTGTCATAAACCTGTCCAGGGAGAGTGTGGGAACCTTTTGCAATCCCCCTGCGTCTCAGGTTCCGGCGACTTTCTCTCCTGTGGAGGACAGTACCTCTCTCCACAGGCGTCAGGAGTGAGGTGGAGTACTGCAGGGTGGGACGTGATTAGGGCGAGGTCCCTCCCGGCTGTCATTTAGGGTGTTTGCTATCAGGAGCTGCTACTTATCAATCAGATAGGACCTCAGAAACCTAATGAGGCTGAGCGTACTCTAGAACAGGTCTCCCAATAGGACAAGACCTCACACTGACACTGCGAATCGTATCTAGGTCTCCCGGTTGTGGTTCAAGTTTCCAATGTTTCTGCATGTTCATCTTTTTCCCATTATCTTTGAGCACACCTACTTTTAAATGCTTAATTTTAAAATTAATGTTTAAAGGTATTAAACATATTGTCTGTAATATAGAGACACTTGTAATTTCTCAGTGAGATTTAAACGTAAGAGTAATCCAGAAAAGAAACTCAAATTGTGCCATGTTTTGAGAGAAATCCTTTCATGAAAGTGTTGCTTTATATGGATTAATATATTTAAAGGTGAAAATGTGATGCTTTTTGAAGAAATTTCCCCAGAGTTAGTAAGGGCTTTCAAATTTTGTCCAATAACATCTGTACACGTAGAAAGGTTCTTAGCATACAAACTTGTGTTTACGATAAATCTTTTTCTTTACGTTGCTTTAACTACCTGGATACGTCAGGAGATACCTCATAGGCCAATGAGTGGCGGATAGTTAGCCTACCATAACACCTTGCTTTGTTATGTGTCCACAGAGACCTTGGTACTAGGCAACTGTGTCTCTGATGTTGTGACATGAATGCTATTCATTACACAAATATTTGCCACTAAGGCTCCACTTATCATAAGAAATTAATGTTAATACTTCTTATTAATGGAAATCGATTTTATAAGCAAATCACCTGCGCCCTCAGTCCACAAAAACGAACTCAGTTGTCAAGGAAATCTCAGTTACTATGTTTTTCTTGTTTTTTATTATTACCAACATCTGAAAACGAAACAAACCTAAAAACAGAATCAACTGCTGATATTTCATAATTCGGCTACGGCCGATTTTCATTTTTGGTCATTTAACCATGAAATAAATCTCGAATTTAAATTACTAAAACAATTAAATGGTCCGATAGATTTAATAGTGTGGGAAAATACCACAACTACCACCCTATTGTCCACGTTTTACACGCTTCTGGCGTTAACGTGGTGTGTGCATGGATCCCTGGTCACGTAGGCTTGAGGGGGAATGAAATGGCGGATTCGGCAGCCAAGACGGCTACCATGAAGCCCAGGGTTCGAGTACCATCTGTGACATCGGAAGATTTTAGGGCCGTATTGCGGAGAGCTGTGCAAACCTGCTGGCAGGAAGAATGGTCCGCTCTCCACAATAATAAACTTAGATCTGTCAAAGAACTTCCGATTCCCTGGGTTACCTCCTGTCGGTCATCTCGTCGCGAGGAGGTGAGTTTGGCTCGGTTACGTATTGGGCACTGCTTTTTTACTCATAGTTTTCTTTTTAAAAAGGAACCTGCTCCACTGTGTCCGTTTTGCAATGAAGCGTTATCTGTACGACACGTGCTGCTAGAGTGTTTTCACCTAGCAGACCTTAGGATGTCTCTGCAGCTGCCGGTCAGCTTTGCAGGAATGCTAGCGGACGATAACGCAGTAGTGGAGAAGGTTTTTAGATTCTTTTCTAGTTTAGAGTTTAAGATTTAGTGAACGAAATTTTTAGTAGGGTTTGATTGATTTTTTTAGGTACGTGTATTTTTAATAGGTTTTGTTACAGTTGTATAGTTTTTAGAAAGTTTTATATCTGGCTTTTGCCATGACTAGTTTTTCAAAGGGCGCTGATGACCGCCGTAGTTGAGCGCCCTTATATATCATCATCATCATCATCATCACCATATTCTCTGAAGTTTTACGGAGAGTATCCTCGCCAATGTTACTTATTTCAGTTCGAATGGATTCCTTGAGAACATCAATTGTCCGTGGCATATTCCTGTACACTCTATTTTAAGATACCCCTACAACGTGAGGTTAGATCAGGGGATCTAGGGGCCACAGACCTTTCGAGATAATTCGATTATCAAAGAAACTGGTTAAAAGTTCCATGATGTCATTAGATGTATGGCATGTTGCTCCGTCTTGCTGGAAATAACCTTCTCTCAATTCGATATCATTCAGTTGTTCCACAAATGTCTTGAAGATATCCATATAAACTTCAGTGTCTAGAGATGATGGTGGAGGACACTTCCAAGATTTTCTCTGAGATGTAAATAGTGTAATGTAATCTCTCAATTGTGTATTATACTGTCCCAAAGTTGCACGTGTGTCCTACTATTGGTTCAAAGGTTGTAAGCTATTAAAATGGTTCAGATTTGCAGGGATCGCACTATACAACGGTCGGTATTTCTAAAGACGAATGTACATTGTAGGTACAAAAAGGTATAGGCTTAAATGAAAGGGTAGAGCCAGACTGAAAAATTCAATGCCATAGCTGGGATTTGAACCACGGATCTTCTAGTCTCCGTCCAGCCACTCTAAACCATTGAGCTATTATGGCCAACATGTCGTCATGACATTTAATTCTCCAACTGAGTCATGTTTTTCCCGGTAAACCACTTAGGAGTTCTCCTAAACACATGAGACATCTACCTAAATGGCGACTTACTATGCTGTAAGTACTTTAAGGCCGGGGCTTTATAGTTCGGGCCACTATTAGGTATAATTAATGGAAATTAATTGTTCTTTCACACTAGCCGTGTGTAGGACGCGCTATGAAAGGGTAGAGCCAGACTGAAAAATTCAATGCCATAGCCGGGATTTGAACCACAGATCTTCTGGTCTCCGTCCAGCCACTCTAAACCATTGAGCTACTCTGGCCAACGTGCCGACTTGACATTAAATTCTCCAACTGACTCGTGTTTTTCCCGATAAACCACTAGGAGTTCTCATAAACATATTGTAGTGCTTGACCATTGCGTATTTTGGAAGTGATTGAACACATTTGAAATTTTTGAAAGCATAAATACAGTTTAGGTATGTTAATGCACATAACAATGCCCAGCTATCATGCTATTTGTTTAAATTCATGACATTTTAAGCAAAACTCTTGGTTATTATTAAGAAAATAAAGAAATAGAGATTTTCCCTGTTTTAAAAGTCCTGTTATCTTTCCCGTTACATAAGTTGACTGCGCTGCAGATGTGAGAACGTGGATAAAGTGAATCATCGAAGATTAGCGCATAGGATACGCCCAGTTGTGTCGTCGATAAGAATGTAATGTTTCTTTTGAACACCTGCAGTAGCTTTAGTCTATAAGTTTGCTAATGAGGACTGCTTCTGTTTATTGTGTGCCAGATAATGCTCGTTCAGTGATCACAAGTGACATGTCCACACACTCTAGGTAAGAACAATGGCTTAGCAATCAGTTCTTAGTGGAACAAATTTGAGATGTTACGTTCATATAGCTTTGTTTTTTTTTTCTATTTTTATATTGGGCAATAGCTGTAATGTTATGCAGGCCAAAGGTGAACTTAGGTAAGTTACGTACTCCATATCGAAGAAATAAGTGAAATCAGCCCAGGGTCCATAGAGCTTAGAGTTATTAGACATTCCTTCATCTTTCAGTTTAATGGAAAGGGTAGATGATACTACCTATGCTACAGCTGCAGGCACCCTGTATTAGTAAATACATAAAATCTGTGGTTGACCATATTGGCTTCTTTGATCATCTGTAAATATAAATTTTAATTAATAAATAATATTAATCTAAACAACTGTACGAGTACATACAATATTTTATAAGATTACTACGACCATTTGACACATACGTCACTATCCTGTATAGAACAAATAGCTATTAGGATTCGTCAAATACTGACCAATCTCGATAATTGCACAGTTATCACATGTTCGTTTACAGGAGCAGTGAAGACAAGAGCAAGATTCAAACAGTAACATGGCTAGGCGACAAGAAACGAAATAAATCTTTCAATTCAGCAAGCAAAACCAATGAATAGGAATAGGAATGAATGAAATGAATAGGACTTGGAAACAGTTTGAACAATTTTGTGCAGTTAAATGTTATGTGCCAGACTAGGATACACCAACAAAACAATCGCAAATATGTTCGTTGTTTGAAAATAGAGGTTATGTTACTTTATTATTTTCGTATAGTGCATCAGCGCCACCTGACGGCCTTAAGACCAAAGTTGCTTTCACCAGTGTTAACTTGTGAGGTTAGGTTTCATTCATGTGCTAATGTAGGTCTATGTGATTTAGAGAATCAAATAACTTGTTTTATTGCTTTTAACAATTTGTTTTATTGGTGAAATAAAAATTTCTGTATAGATCAATCACCGGGTACGGTACTGAATCCTCCCGCGGTCAGAAAAATAGCTCCGAAGCCTCCCGGACCCTTAAAGGTCCCCTAATTACATAGGTACATAGTCTCACGGTCCAAACAGGTAACAGTACCAGTTTGGTATTTATAATATTTGATGAAGCATTACATACTTTCAGTGGAAGTCTTTATGATAAATAACAAAGAAACACGGCTCTAGAACCAAAAGAAAATGAACCTCTAATGCTTACATTTGAATTAGTAGTTGTTCCAGTTCGTTTAGCGTTACCCAGGGTGCACCACGAGAAGCGAACTGGCTGGCACCCCAAAGGATTCCACATTTATCAGCTTCGTAATTATTTCTTTATTTTCTGTAATTTACTCAAAATGGATGCACATTTAGATGCTTCGAAAGCTTCTGAAGTTTTCTATATCTGGAACTCCGTTTTTTTAGTTCACTTTTCTGTATGTACGTGCCTAAATACCTAATTTTGCATTTTTTTTTGGGGGGGGGGCTTAAAAAGTACAGATTTTGTTTTGTTGAAATCTGTAATTGAAGTTTTCAGGTACATTGCAGTACTCCCTTTGTTATAGCAAGTTTTCGTTTAAACCTAATATTTTTGGTAATATTTCATACTGTATAGTAATTTTTGCAACACATGGATACTCTTGATTAGTCATGACACAATTTTCAGTAGTGTTATACTAAGATTATCCACGAGTTGGACGTATTTTGTTCGATCTTAGCATTATCAGTTGTAGGAAGTAATCATGAAGTGATTTCGCATCCAAAGATAACAAAACTGCCTACTGTGCGAGGAAGCTCAAGGAAAAAGCAGAGGTACATTGAAAAATCTATTACGAGTTAATTCCATGCCAATGTGAGAGTACAGACGTAACACAAAAGTATGTTATAAATTTGGGAAAACAACGCTTGCATATAGACGATTTAAAACTTATATATGGACATAGGTCCGAAAATACTTTATTGCCATGGTAAAGCTCCTGTTCTACAACTCTGTTGGCCGCGTCGTGGCTCAGTGGTTAGACCGCTTGGCTCTCACCAAGGTTCAATCCCAGACGACCGCAAAGTGAGTGAGTTGTGGACGACACGGCGCTGGGGGGCGGGTTTTCTCCGGGATTTCCGGTTTCCCCCGCCATCTCATTCCACCGGTGCTCCATCTTCATCTCATGTATCATCAGTGTCATCGCCTGCGGCGCCATGTGTAGTAAAAGCAGGCGTTAAACACTACACATTTTACAACTCTGTTTACATGGTAAGATGTGCAGTATGTAGCTCTCCTATGGTCATAACCTTACAACAGCACAGTGGTTTAATTGTACAGTAGTAAACATTCACTTTTACATCTGGTTAAATTTTTTTGGCATGATGTTCGCCGTTGTTTTCATTGTGCTACAGTACGCTTGTTAGGCACCAGTACTCAGTTCATGCATGATGGAGTCCCCCTCATTTCAGGCTTTCTGTCCGTCGATTTCTGAATAGTAGGTTCCTTGATAGATGGATAGGAAAAGGTGGGCCACTTCCGCGGCCTCCACGTTCACCTGAATTAAACTCATTAAATTTTTATTGGTGAGGACATATGAAACCTCTTGTTAATGCAACTGCAGTTCCAGATGTATAGACTCTTGGTGCTGTACTGCGAATGGCTGACAGACAATATGAAATACTCCAGGACTAACTCAGAGCATTAGGAAGGCCATGCGACGGCAGGTTGGCGGTTGCATTGGGGACTAATGGAGGCCGTTTTGAACGTGTGCTATGATTTGCTGTTTTCGCACCGTCCTGTCATTGAGTGTTATTAATGATTCAGTGCTCTGAAAAGGAGCTAAACCATTTCTGAACTATTGACATAACATTTTTTAATTCTCTATCCGGAAGATTTGTTAAATTTTTGACAAACCTTTTTGTTACTTCCTGTATGTTTTAAAGGTAAAATGGCCAGCGATATGAGCATTGCAATTAAAGGGGTGTGCCAGTAAAATTTAAACAAAGCAATAGCGTCTTCATATGTTCGTAAATGAGAAGTTGGATTCTCTGCCTGCATTTCATTTACGAGGGCTGTTCAATAATGAATGATCATAATTTTTTACGGTCATAATTTTTTGCACTAAAATTCAATCTTATTATATTCTGTTAGCCTAAAGTGAAACAAACACGCCGTAGTAGTTTCATTGTTGGTACTCTTGGTTCCCGCCTGTGAGAACCAGGCAAGTTCGGACATGTTCAGTATCGCCTACCGCTGCAATGGAGGTAACATGCAGTTAAAGTTGATGTTAGAGGAAGATCCGGAGTTTCTTTCAAACGTAGTCACTGCTGATGAAACTTGGCTACATCATTTTGATCCTGAGAGCAAACAGCAAAGCTCAGTGTGGAAATCTCCTTAATCACCAACCCCCAAAAATCAAAAGTGGTTGCCTCTGGTGGGAAAGTTATGGTCATCTCATTCTTTGATGTTCATGGAATGGTTTATCAGCATGTTGTACATGCACACACATCAGTAACTGGACAATACTAAAGGGATGTCCTGAAAACATTGTAAGTCCATATCAGGTGCAAAAGACCACGTTTTCGTGAAGCAGGCTGGATGCTGCAGCACGATAATGCACGGCCGCATATTGCCAATGTTGTTGCTGAATATCTTGCAAAAATCAACGTGAAGTGCATCCCTCACGCTCCCTATAGTCCGGATTTAGCCCCATGTGACTTTTTTCTATTCCCTAACTTGAAGAAACGCCTTCGTGGGAGGAATTATCCATCATCAGAAGCAGTGGTGAAGGCTGCAGAGGCGATTTTGAAGTATCTCTCAAAAACTGTTTCCAGCATGTCTTTGAAGACTGGCGGAAACGCTGGGACAAGTGCATCGCATTCAGGGGAGACTATTTTGAGGACTATCAAAATTATGAGGATGAATAAAGTTATGTTGTCAAAATAAAAAAAAAAAAAGTTATCATTCTTTATTGAATAGCCCTCGTATTACCTGGTGAGATGA